>ML102545.1:172858-222739 GCA_003697995.1 Taxidea taxus jeffersonii
AAAAAAAAAAAAAAGAACTCATTCTCTTTTTCTCCTGTTGCTGGTAGTTAGAGGTTGAAATATGCAAAAGCCTATATGCCATGGACCCCCTCAAATCAGTAAGTACTCAAAATTGTGTGCAAAATATGAATAAAATATTGATTTCATTAAAAATGTTAAGGACTACTTAATTCAAAAACATTTTATATGTTTGCATATTTATTTCTGAATTTGCATATTTGTTTGCATATAACTTGTAAAGATGAATGTTAATTATACTTTAAAATCATTTATAAATTGTAACTAAGAATGTTGTATGAATTTTTAAAACTGCCAAATTCTCAAGTACCACTAATTATAAAGTGTCATGTAAAGTACACTGGAGCAGACCTCATATTGAAAAAATATTGAGATCTTGACAAATAGAAAAGCAGAATTATTAACTGTGCTTGCTGATTAAATGATACCTGAGGCAAGTGAAACGTAAGTGACACTCTGTGCTTTTCCAAAGCATCCACTTACCTTCACTGAATTATGATGAGAAACTCGGGCTCTGAACCAGACAAATATTTCACCTGATGCCTCCACATCATCCCACATTTAAATGTGAGCTTCTGAGAGCTGTTCCACAGCCTCACTGCATGTCTTCTAAAAATGACAAAGAAAGTAAGTAAACAAGAGTCACAATAAGCAGTAAGTCGACTTTGGCAGCACCCTGTGTCAAATGAGGTGAGCTGAGAAGATCTGACTGTGCACTAATTGGATTTGTAAAATGTTTCAGAGTCATTTAAAAAACATTTACACAAGGTCAGCTCTGCAGAGGTTTCTGAAAAGAACCAGAGAGAAGAATGAAACGTCCAAGTAATTATATTGGACGTGTAGATCTCACACTCTCTCTATTAAATTGGGCATGAAATTGGACTTTTGAAAGTACAGGAGGTCTTGTATCATTTTCTACATTTTTGATAAAATGTTTAATTATCCTAAGCACAGATAGGCTTTAGATAGGAGCTACCACTCAGGTATTGTTTTTCCTAAATTAGTAACTACTGTAAGTCGATTTCTTTTGAAAAAATTTTCAAGAGTTGCAGCAGATTGAAAAACTGAGTCAGTTTTAGCTTATTTCCGTCATGTACGGTCTTGCCAAAAGAAAGAGACATTGTTACCAGTCTGGCCTCAGCCACCACAACCACACCCCTGTCTCTATTAGTTTAGGGTTGATTTGTAAACGACTTACTACAGGAAATAATTATGCTAAATTATTCCATGTTGTTATATTATCAGTATCCTATCTGAATCCATACTAATATAATTAGAGAGAAAGTCGACACTGAAATAACAAGTAGCTCTTAAAGTTCCATGCATGTTAAGTAGCATTTACTGCGCTTGCAGAATAGAACTTAGATCTCAAAAATAATTTGATATTAAAAGACAAAAGTAAACAAATTAGATTGTAAGTTTGTTTTTTCCCCCTGGGTATTAATCAGCCCTAGTAAACCTTGTATTGTACTCTTCAAATTTGTGTTAATCAGAATTTATGTTTTGAAAGGCAAAAGGAAAAAAACTGTCTCCCTCTGGTGGGGAATATAACAAGTTTTTCTTTCTTTGCTTTTTCTTTTTTTCCTGGTAATTTTTCTTTCCCCTGAAGTCAATGGCAGATAAATTTCATGATGCTCTAAAAGAGTACTCTTTGAAAAACAAGATTTTACCATCATTTGAACATGGCCAACACTGAGAAAATGCAGATTTAAGAATGATCTTTACTTCCTTCACATTTTTTTTCTGAAGAAAATAAAAGGATAGAAGAATGAAAATATCAAACCAGCAGCACAAAGCACAAAAGCTTTGTATTTACATGAATTCTGTAGCTTCTAATTGGATTGGGTTGCAAAAGTTCACTTTAGAATCCATAGTTTTGAAATAATGCTGCTGAGTAAGTAGTTTCAGAAAAGGAAAATCCTAGAAGGCTCCCTTCTCCCTCCACCAGATTATCTAAAGAATTCACTGGCCTTTTTTCTTTCTCTGTGATCCTGAAACACTTTCCCATTAATCACCTGTGATTTTGTTCATGTTAGTCTCTTCAGTAAGACCATGGGCCCCTCAGCATAGAGACTATGCCTTATGTATCCCCAGGTCACTGGTATTCAGCATGGTATTTCACACAAAGTAAAACTTAGGCTGTACTAGGCAGTGTGCAAAGACTTAGACATAAACCATGGGCAAGGTCCACCTGGTCCTTACCTTCATGAAATGACAATCTAATGCAAAATAATGGATTAATCAAAAGTACATTTTACCAGAAGAGGAAGCAAGATGGCGGAGAAGTAGGAAACTGAAATAGCATTAGGTCCCAGAAGTTCAGCTAGATAGTTATCAAACCATTCTGAACACCTACAAACTCAAACTCAACAGGAGATAGAAAAGAAGATCAGCAATTCTAGGAACAGGAAATTGACCACTTTCTGGAAAATAAGACATGCGGAGAAGTGAATCTGAAGCAATGAGAAGATAGACCGTGGGAGGAGGGGCTGCTCCCGGCAAGCGGTGGAGCAGTGGAGCTCAAAATCAGAACTTCTAGAACTCTGCTCCACTGAGGGACGTTGATTCAGAGGTTAAGGGTGGGGGGGGAGGGGGGGAGCCCTCATGGGGACACTGTGGTTTCAGGACTGGTGTGGTCACAGAAAGACCACGGGTGTCTGAATGTGGCAGGGCTCCCAGGTGATCAGAGACACCTTCAGAGACAGAGCAGAGGAGTGGACTCTCAGCTTGGGGTTACCTTAAACCATGATCCAAGGCCCAGTGAGGCTCCTCAAGTGGCAGATCTGAGGAGACTGCCTCCTTCCTTCTCTGGGAGGAGTGGCATGGGAGTGAGCAGCAGGAATCTGCTGGGTTTGGAGACTCCAAATGGGGCTGTGTGCCAGAGATAGAAACGCTTGGTCACGGGTCAGGTGAGCTCAGAGTGTGGCTGGAGACCAGGGAGACTGGAGGGACTGACTGCTTCTCTCTGACGGCACACGAGGAGTGGGGCCCGAGCTCTTACCTCCTTCAGGCAGGAGACTGGGAGGCTACCATTTTCATTCCTATCCTCCAAAGCTGTATGGAAAACATTCAGGGAACAAACGCTCCTGAGAGTGAACCCGAGCAGATTACTTAGACTGGCCCCTGGCAAGGGTGATGCAATTCCAGCTCTGGCAAAAACATTTGAGAATCACTGCAACAGGCAACTCCCCAAGAAGATCAGCAAGAACATCTAGTCAAGACCAAGTTCACCAATCAATAAGAACATAGAACTCCAGAGCTAGGGGAAAGCAACACATAGAATTCATGGCTTTTTCCCCATGACCCTTAAGTCTTGCAAAGTTAATTTTTTTTAATTTTATTTTTTTCTTATTGTATTTTTAAACTTTTCCTCTTTTCTCTTCTAACGCTTTTTAACTCTTTTATCTTATCAATACCTTTTTTTTTAAAAATCTTAAATTTTCATTGTTATAGTCATATTTTATTCCTATGTTGTATTTAACCTTATTTTTTGTATACATATAGGGTTTTTTCTTTAAAATTTTGAGATACAATTTCTTCTAATAGATTAAAATGTACTCTAAATCTAACTCCAACCTGATCACATCCTCTCTTCTTTTTTTTATTCTTTTCCCAACCAACAATCTTCTCAGTTCTTTTTTTAGGATCTTTTTAAATTTTCATTTTTACAGTCATATTCCATCTCTTCATCATGTTTACCCTCATTTATATATATATGTATGTATGCATATATACATATAATATATTATACATATATATATATGTTTTTCTTTCTTCAAAATTTTGGGAGGCAGTTTCTTCTAAGAGACCAGAATACACCCAAAATCAAGTATCAAGTGGGCAGCTCTGTTCTACTGAACAGTCCAATACATATATATATATATATATATATATATATATTTAATTCCTTTCTTCCCCCCCACCCAGTTTCATGTCTCTTCTGATTTGGTTAGCGTATATTTTTCTGGGGTCTTTGCCACCCTCATAGTATTTTACTCTCTTATTCATATATTCTTGTCTGGATAAAATGACAAGGTGGAAAAACTCACCACAAAAAAAAAAAAAAAAAGAACGAGAGGCAGTACTGATAGCTAGGGACCTGATCAGTGTGGACATTGGTAATATGTCAGAAATAGAGTTCAGAATGATGATTATCAAGGTGCAGCTGGGCTCGAAAAAGGCATGGAAGATATTAGAGAATCCCTTTCTGGAGAAATAAAAACCCTTTCTGGAGAAATAAAAGAATTAAAATCTAACCAAGCTGAAATCAAAAAAGCTATTAATGAGGTGCAATAAAAAATGGCTTTTACTACTAGGATAAGTGAGGCAGAAGAGAGAATTAGTTATATAGAACACCAAATGATTGAGAATAAAGAAGCTGAGCAAAAGAGAGACAAACAACTACTGGACCATGAGGGGAGAATTCAAGAGATCAGTGACACCATAAGATGAAGCAATATTAGAATAATTGGGATCCCAGAAGAAAAAGAAAGAGAGAGAGGGGCAGAAGGTATATTGAAACAAATTATAGTATAGAATTTCCCTAATTTGGCAAAGGAAACAGGCATCAAAATCAAGGAGGCACATAAAACCCTCTCAAAATCTATAAAAATAGGTCCACACCCTGTCATCTAATAGTAAAGCTTATAAGTCTTAGAAACAAAGAGAAAATCCTGAAAGCAGCTCAGTACAAGAGGTTTGGAACATACAAAGGTAGAAATATTAGATTAGCAGCAGACTTAATCACAGAGACCTGGCAGGCCAAAAAGGACTGGCATGATATATTCAGAGCACTAAACAAGAAAAAGATGCAGCCAAGAATATTATATCCAGCTAGACTGTCAGTGAAAATAGGAGATTAAAAAATAAAAAACTTCTAGGACAAACAAAAATAAAAAGAATTTGCAAACAGCAAACCAGCCCTACAGGAAATATTGAAAAGAGTTCTCTAAGCAAAGAGAGAGCCTAAAAGTAATAGACCAGAAAGGAACAGAGGCAATATACAGTAACAGTCACCTTACAGGCAATGCAATGACACTAAATTAATATCGTTCAATAGTTACCCTAAATGTAAATGGGCTAAATGCCACAATCAAAAGACACAGGGTGTCAGAATGGATAAAAAAAACAAAACAAAACAAAAAAATCAATATGCTGTCTGCAAGAGACTCACTTTAGACCCTAAGACACCTCCAGATTTAAAGTGAGGAGGTGGAAAACCATTTACCATGCCAATGGACATCCAAAAAAAGCTGTGATGGCAATCCTTATATCAGACAAATTAGATTTTAAGCCAAAGGCTATAATAAGAGATGAGGAAGAACACTGTATCATACTTAAAGGGTCTGTCCAACAAGAAGATCTAACAACTTTAAATATCTATGTCCCTAATATGGGAGCAGCCAATTATATAAACCAATTAATAACAAAATCAAAGAAACACATCAACAATAATAATACAGTAATAGTAGGGCAGTTTAACACCCCCTTCACTGAAATGGACAGATTATCCAAGCAAAAGATCAACAAGGAAATAAAGGCCTTAAACGACACACTGGACCAGTTGGACATCACAGATATATTCAGAATATTCCATCCCAAAGCAACAGAATACACATTCTTCTCTAGTGCACATGGAACATTCTCCAGAATAGATCACATCCTGGGTCATAAATCAGGTCTCAACTGGTATCAAAAGATTGGGATCATTCCCTGCATATTTTCAGACCACACTGCTCTGAAGCTAGAACTCAATCACAAGAAGAAATTTGGAAAGAACTCAATACATGAAGGTTAAAGAGCATCCTACTAGAGAATGAATGGCTCAACCAGGAAATTAAAGAAGAATTGAAAAAATTCATGGAGACAAGTGAAAATGAAAACACAACTGTTCAAAATCTGAGGGCCACTGCAAAGGTGGTGCTGAGAGGAAAGTATATTGTGATACGAGCCTTTCTCAAGAAATAAGAAAGGTCTCAAGTACACAACCTAACCCTACACCTAAAAGAGCTAGAGAAAGAAGAGCAAAGAAAGCCTAAACCCAGCAGGAGAAGAGAAATCATAAAGATCAGAGCACAAATCAATGAATTAGAAACCAAAAGAATAGTAGAACAAATCAATGAAATTAGGAGCTGGTTCTTTGCAAGAATTAATAAGATTGATAAACCCCTGGCCAGACTTATCAAAAAGAAAAGAGAAAGGACCTGAATTAATGAAATCATGAATGAAAGAGGAGAGACCACAACCTACATCATAAAAATACAATTATAAAAACATATCATGAGCAACTATATGCCAGGAATTTGACAATCTGGAAGAAATGGATGCATTCCTAGAGACATATAAACTACCAAAACTGAACCAAAAGAAATAGAAAACCTGAACAGACCCATAACCAGTAAGGAGATTGAAGCTGTCATCAAAAATCTCCCAACAAACAAGAGCCCAGGGCCAAATGGCTTCCCAGGAAAATTCTACCAAACATTTAAAGAAGAATTAATTCCTATTCTCCTGAAATTGTTCCAAAAAATAGAAATGAAAGGAAAACTTGCAATATCATTTTATGAGGTCAGCATTACCTTGATCCCAAAACCAGACAAAGACCCCATGAAAAAGGAGAATTACAGACCAATATCATTGATGAACACAAATGTAAAAATTCTCACCAAAATACTAGCCAATAGGACCCAGCATTGCTTTAGAATGATTATTCACCATGACCAAGTGGATTTATTCCTGGGCTGCAAGGTTGGTTCAACATCCACAAATCAATCAATGTGATTAAAATACATTAATAAAGGAAAGAATGAGAACCATATGATACTCTCAATAGATGCTAAAAAAGCATTTGACAAAGTACAGCATGCTTTATTCATCAAAACTCTTCACAGTGTAGGGATAGAGGGTACATACCTCAATACCATCAAAGACATTTATGAAAAACACACAGCAAATATCATTCTCAGTGGGGAAAAACTTAGAGCTTCTTCCCTAAGGTCAGGAACATGACAGGGATGTCCACTATCACCACTGCCATTCAACATACTACTAGAAGTCCTAGCCTTGGCAATCAGACAACAAAAAGAAATTAAAGGCATCCAAATTGGTAAAGAAGTCAAACTATCACTTTTTGCAGATTATATGATACTATAATGTGGAAAACCCAAAAGACTCCACTCCAAATCTGCTAGAACTCATACAGAAATTCAGTAAATTGTCAGGATATAAAATCAATGCACAGAAATCAGTTGCATTTCTATACACCAAAAGCAAGAAAAAAGAAAGAGAAATTAAGGTGTCAGTCCCATTTACAATTGCACCCAAAATCATAAGATACCTAAGTTATTAGGTTTATTACCTAACCAAAGAGGCAAAGAATCTGCACTCAGAAAACTATAAAGAACTCATGAGAGAAATTGAGGAAGACACAAAGAAATGGAAAAACGTTCCATGCTCATGGATTGGAAGAAAAATATTGTGAAAATATCTATGCTACCCAAAGGACTCTACACATTTAATGCAATCCCTTTCAAAATACCATCAATTTTTTTCAAAGAAATTGAACAAATAATCCTAAAATTTATATGGAACCAGAAAAGACCCTGAATAGTCAGAGGAATGTTGAAAATGAAAACCGTATTTGGTGGCATCACAATTCCAGACTTCAAGCTCAATTACAAAGCTGTCATCATCAAGACAGTATGGTACTGGCACAAAAACAGACATATAGATCAATGGAACAGAATAAGGAGCCCAGAAATAAACCCTCAACTCTATGGTCAACTGATCCTTGACAAGCAGGAAAGAATGTCCAATGGAAAAAAGACAGTCTCCTCAACAAATGATGTTGGGAAAATTGGACAGCCAATGCAGAAGAATGAAACTGAACCATTTCCTTATACCACACACAAAAATAGACTCCAAATGGATGAAAGACCTCAATGTAAGACAGGAATCCATCAAAATCCTTGAGGGGAACACAGGCAGCAACCTCTCAACCTCAGCCACAGCAACTTCTTCCTAGAAACATCACCAAAGGCAAGGAAATCAAGGGCAAAAATGAACTATTGGGACTTCATCAAGATCAAAAGCTTTTGCATAGCAAAGGAAACAATCAACAAAACCAAAAGACAACTTACAGAATGGGAGAAGATATTTTCAAATGACATATTAGATAAAGGGTTAGTATCCAAAATCTAGAAAGAACTTATCAAACTTAACACCCAAAGAACAAATAATCCAATCATGAAATGGGCAGAAGACATGAACAGACATTTCTGCAAAGATATCAAGATGGCCAGAGACACATGAAAAAGTGCCCCACATTACTTGGCATCAGGGAAATACAAATCAAAACCACAATGAGATACCACCTCACACCAGTCAGAATGGCTAAAATTCACAAGTCAGGAAATGACAGATGTTGGAGAAGATGTGGAGAAAGGGGAACCCTCCTATACTGTTGGTGGGAATGCAGGCTGGTGCAGCCACTCTGGAAAATGGCATGGAGGTTCCTCAAAAAGTTTAAAATAGAGCTACCCTATGACCCAGCAATTGCACTACTGGGTATTTACCCTAAATATATAAATGTAGTGAACTGAAGAGGCATGTGTACCCAAATGTTTATAACAGCAATGTCCAAAATAGTGAAACCATGGAAAGAACCTACATGTCCATCAACAGATGAATGGATAAAGAAGATGTGATACACACACACACACACAAACACACACACACAATGGAATACTATGCAGCCATCAAAAGAAATGAAATCTTGCCATTTGCAATGACATGGATGGAACTAGAGTGTATTATGCTGAGTGAAATAAGTCAATCAGAGAAAGACAATTATCATATGATCTCCCTGATATGAGGAATTTGAGTGGCAGGGAAGGGGTTTTGGGGGGTAGGGAAGGAAAAAAATGAAACAAGATGGTATCAGGTGGGAGACAAACCATAAGAGACTCTTAATCTCACAAAACAAATAGTAGGTTGCTGGAGGGTGGGGTGGTAGGGATAGGGTGGCTGGGTTATGGACCTGGGTGAGGGTATGTGCTATGGTGAGTGCTGTGAAATG
This sequence comes from Taxidea taxus jeffersonii, assembly GCA_003697995.1. Lineage (NCBI taxonomy): Eukaryota > Metazoa > Chordata > Mammalia > Carnivora > Mustelidae > Taxidea > Taxidea taxus. Next base: position 181,953 of record ML102545.1, read on the forward strand.
TATAAACCTGATAGATTCACACACCTGTACTCCTGAAACAATTATACATTATATGTCAATAAGAATAATTTTTTAGAAAAGTGCATTTTACCATAGAAACCATATATTAGATAGTAGCTACCAGCCACAAAAGCCTATGCAATTTATACTGTAATCGAAACAGATTAAAATTCCCCTTTACATTGATTCATGCCTAAAAGTTCTAGAGGGTTATTCTCATCGTAATGTGAAGGAAGAATTTTGAGCTAGAAGTTTGAAGCCTGGATCTAGTCATTCAACTATCAAGTAACTACCATGTGTCAGACACTGTGCCAAGCCATGGAAACACATTCTGGTCAAGAAAGCCAGATTATAAATAAGGGGGAAAAAAGTTAAAGATAGCTTGTCATTCGTGTTATTAGGGGAAAAAATAAGGCAACAGAAGAGGGGTATAGTAATCAGGGTTCAAGCAGGAAATTGATTTTATACTCAGTGGAGTAATTGAGGAAAGTTTAATAAAAGTATTGTTTAAATGGTGGGAGCAGGGGTGCTTGGGTGACTCAGTCAATTAAGCGTCTGATTCCTGATTTCAGTTCAGGTCATGATCTCAGGGTCATGGGATCAAATCCCACGTCAGGCTACATGCTCAGCCCTCAGTCTCCGTGTCCCTCTCCCTCTGCTCCTCTCTCTCTTGAATAAATAAATAAACAAACAAACAAATAAAACCTTTCTAAAATTTAAAAATAAACAATGCCTGGAGCTCTGTATAACATAACAGAATTTAGTGGTTGAAAGGTAAACATTTGTCTGCTCAAACTTTATGCATTCATGCACTTATCCACTCAGTCAGGGTTGACTTACTAAATGCTGGGCAGCAATGTTGATATGTTTAATAGTAAAGAAGAGCCAGTACCAGTCTTCATGGAGCTAATTCATCAAGCGGGAACTGCCACCACCAGGTGTCACTAACTCCACCCCTCACCACTCACAGCACTGGTGACTATGAGAACATCTAACACTGAAAAGCTTCACGTTCACTCGTATTTATTAAAAAATAGATATATATTTTATATCTTAATTGAAAAAATAGGGGCACCTTGGTGGCTTAGTTGATTAAGCCTCTAACTATTGATTTCAGCTCAGGTCATGATCTCAGGGTTGTGAGTGGAGCCCTGTCTCGGTCTCCACGCACAGCCCGAGTCTGCTTAAGAATTTTTCCCTCTCGCGGGACGCCTGGGTGGCTCAGTTGGTTAAGCGGCTGCCTTCGGCTCAGGTCATGATCCCGGCGTCCTGGGATCGAGTCCCACATCGGGCTCCTTGCTCGGCAGGGAGCCTGCTTCTCCCTCTGCCTCTGCCTGCCTCTGTCTGCCTGTGCTCGCTCTCTCTCTCTCCTAACTAATAAATAAATAAAATCTTAAAAAAAAAAAAAGAATTTTTCCCTCTCCCTCTGCCCCTTCCTACCCCCCTGTTTGCACTCTCTTTCTCACAAAAGTTTAAAAACAAAAAATAAAATAAAATATATTTAAAAATTGAAAAAATGTATTGACGCAAGTTACTATGAATTCAGTAATTCTTTCAATAAATTTGTGTTTACTTATCATAATGGTTTCTACATACATTTGAAAGGAAGTACAGCATCCATTTGGGAGACATACTAGTTTGCTCATCAACAGTACATCACATGCACACTGGAATTGTGGTCCCCCTGCCACAGAGCTTAGCCCTTCCCTCAGAAACCTACAGACTTGATGAGCAAAGATTCTCTGCCAAAGCCTATGATGAACTGATCAGAGTGACTGTGATCTCCGCAGTCATCTCCTGAGTGAGGCCCTGAGGCTAATACCAGGTGCACATAGTGTTACTCTGTATGTCAGTCTCTGGAAACGCTGCTTTCTTGCCCCAGACATCTCACAGCCAATTTGTATGAAAACAATTTCAGAGCTTCTGACTCAGACACAACCAATGGGGGCAGGGGGAAGTCTGGAATCACAAAGGAAACCCATCCTCTTACCATAAAGATGATAAGTTTTGGATGAAGCATGTGTTTCTGATTCTGTTTTCCCAGCCTTTTCCCTGACATCCAAAGAGACTTCTCCAACCCTCAGTTAGGTGGACTATTAACAGGTCCACCTTGCTAGTATGGCAGACATGCCCAGAGATGTCTAAATCCTAAAGGAAAACACAGCTTGACCTGTCATCAGGATACTCCACTGGGCTAGACAGTAGGAAACAAGTACCAACCAGATATATGACCAGTGTGCTATCAGAAAAAGAGAGGAGGTAGTACCAATTGCCATGGGGAAGGGTTCCCAGAAAGTGAATGTGATTTGGACCTGAAAATGATATCTTCAACATCCAGTGGGGAAAGAAGGAGGATCATCCAGGCGGGAGGAAGATAGGAAGGGAGCTAGGAGATAGCACATGACCTAGTAACTAGGGTTTTTTAGTATGCAACAATTACTGGCTCAAGCAGGTTGCAAAGTCACTGTTGACCATTGCTTATAGAAAAAGAGGGCATGCCATTGGGGAAAACAGCATCCCCAATAGAGCAGATGAAAGAAGAAAAGAGAAAAATGCATCATGAGGACAGAACCTCAGGCAGAATTGATCTCATTCAAACCCTCTGGTATGTTTCATTCTGCTCAGATGAATGAAACAGACTACCACAGACTACCTTGCCATGAGTCTTTTACGTTCTTTTCTCTTCTCCTTTGTTCGACTGTGTTTATATTCACATAGGAGCAGCAACGGGACAGAGGGGTAATAGCAAAGGATGTGTAGCAAAAGAGTTACGTTCAAATCCTAGCATTTCCATGTATGTGACTTCATACAAGTCTCTCAGCCTCTCTTAGCCTTCATTCTTCATAAAATATGGATGGCAATGCTTACATCTAAGGATTGTGTTAAAAATGTAATTAATCGGGACGCCTGGGTGGCTCAGTTGGTTAAGCGGCTGCCTTCGGCTCAGGTCATGATCCCAGCGTCCTGGGATCGAGTCCCACATCGGGCTCCTTGCTCGGCAGGGAGCCTGCTTCTCCCTCTGCCTCTGCCTGCCTCTCTATCTGCCTGTGCTCGCGCTCTCTCTCTCTCTCTAACTAATAAATAAATAAAATCTTTTAAAAAAATGAAATTAAGTAAGTAATAAGGCATGTGAAGGTCTCGCATACATTAGACAAATAAGAAATATGTTTCTTCCCCACTTCCACGTTATGTCCTAATGCTTACCTTCATCATGTCTTTCACATGTCTTTCACTTTCTCAGTATGGATAGAGTACAAAGCAGTCACACTGCTTTCCAAATCATCCCAGATTATATTGCTTTGAATAATTTGTTTGGTTTATAGTCTACATACAATTTTCCCCAAGAATCATTTATTAATCACCTTCAATATCTAGCACTGCTAGGGCCTGGGACCATAACCATATGTTCATCATGGGCCCTGTTCTCAAATTCAGGATCAGTGAGTTGTTCCTTTGATGACTCATCCCTATAGAAGGACTTTTAAGGAAATAAGCCAGTGGAACACTAAATAACACCATTAAACCTGAGATATCCAGGGACATATTTTTAGAGCCAATAACTCCTTTATTTATTAGCATTATGAGGGTTTTAGACAAAAATAATACCACTTAAAAATCAAGATTCTTAATTCTGAGGGGAAAAGGTTTTATTTCTATGCTCACCAAATCATGTTTGATCTTATTAACGAATTGGTCCTTTAGGTAGAATATTGATAAACAGATTTAAAACTTGTTCAAAGGCATAGCAAATTCTTGTTAACATACTTTTGTATAACTTCAGTAGCTAAGAATGGCAGCCCCAGGTCGTGATCCAAGATGAGGTACCTTTGTTTAAGGTAGTGCCAGGCAAGGTAGAAGCTTAGAGGAAAGAGGCCCAGTGACAGCTCATTCAGTGGCCACAGTCATCTCTCAAGGACAGAATTTTCCACAATCCTACAGAGAGCAGTACTAAGTGAGGGGTGATTAGAGACACACACTACAACCTAAAGGTGCAGGATATCAGGAAAAGATACGAAAACACAAGCATGCTTTAGATAATCAAGACTAAGAGACTATCCCATCAGAATTGAATTAGAGGGGCTCAAAGATCAATTGGAAATGAAATTAGGGAGAAATCCTCTCCCTCACATTGTCACTAAGCCCCATTCTCTCCCGTTGGCTTCACTCTTCAGGATCTCAACCTGTTCTTTTATCCTGCTCTATACCTGCATGGAGAGAGTATTCACAGAATCCCTCATATTGGGGTTCCTGGGTGGCTCAGTTGGTTAAGTGCTGGACTCCTGATTTCAGTTCAGGTCATCATCTCAGAGTTGTGAGATCAAGTGCCGTGTCAGGCTCTGTACTCAGCACAAAGTCTGCTTGAGATTCTCTCTCTCTCCCTTTCCTTCTGCCCCTCTACCTCCTATTTGTTCACATGCACTCACAAAACACACACCCTCTCTCTCTAAAATAAATAGATAAAATCTTTAAAAAAAAAATCCTTCATACAGGCCAGGTACCATGCAAGATGTTTCATATACAATATCTATTTCATTCCCTAATTACTCTAGGAATTAAGTGCCATTGTTAGCTCCACTTCACAAATGAGGAAATCTAGGCTTAGAAAGTCTTCAGGTCCACACACAACTCAATGTAAAAGCTGGGATATGAACTCAGGTCTAGCTGATTGACAAAGTCTATGCTCCTTAGGTTGTCCGTGTTTACAGTTTTTTACAAATTTTATAAAATCACCTGTGTTTCTTGAACTTTCATTCATTAGATGCTCTAGATAATGAAAATTCCTTTTAGACTCAAGGGAATTGCATTTCCAATGCTGAGATTTCAGCTCAAGTCGAATGATAACCAGAGGCCAGAGAGGGAAGGTAGACAGTAAGAAAACCATCCTAGTCGAACATAAATCATACCCCGTAGGTGGCTAATGCAGCCAAGTCATGGGACTACACAGGAGTAAGAAAGAAAACATTTATGAACATGCAACAGAGCCTCAGAGCAGTATGGTTGAAGGAGAATGATAGGGTCAGACAAAAACTGTCTCCAGCTTAACCCCAGGTAAGAGAAAAAAGATGGGAATACACTCTTGAATGGGGATGAGAACTGGTTGTACTAGGGCCGAGTTTTCCTCTTCCCTGAAATACATCCCGTGACTGTACCATTCATGAGTATAAATGTTGTCTAGGTTATTCCCAGTTTAAAAAAAAAAAAAGCAATTGACCATATCCTTTTCACCATTTTAATGTTGAGCTATTATAATCTCACATTCCAGTGGCCTTCTAACTGCATGGTTATAGTCTCCTTACACTTACTCTGAAATTGTTTTTCCATTGTTATCTTACATTATAGTCGCATCGTAATGTCATGTTTAAAGGTTCCCCGTACACTTGTAATGAAATCGTTTTGCAGTTCAGAATGGCATCATATTGGCACTTTAAGCAGGGTATCCATCACCCTGTATTGATAGTTTTCCCAACAAAACACCCTATTTTCGTGGCTGTGAAAGTAAATAGCTGTTGCCAGTGATCTGTTCTTCCATTTCAAACTTAAATGGTCTCATCTGTTTTATTTTACCTTGCAATTTTCACACCCACAGTGGTATGGGCCAAATTTGTACTGTTTGCTTTCAAATGAGGACTGTCATTCCATTGGCTCATAAACGTGTGTATGACAAGCCACTTGTCTGTTTTGGTTTGGCCTTTGTGCCCTAGAGAATTCCTTCCCCTCTGATGGTCAAAATGGTTTGGCCACTCCATTTGCAAGGCTAATGTAGGTAAGTCTTCTGCTAATTGAAATCTGGAAGCAAATTATTATGTAAATGCTTTCGAATCAAACTAACCAAATTTCCAAAAATTATGTTGGTAATTACTTCATTACACAATCACACCAGAAAAGAGCCCTATTTCCAAATAGCCATGCATGAAAAATTTGTGTAGTGTTTTAAGGCCAAGGCGCAAAGGCAGGGCATTCGAGACGAACGCATGTTGTGTTATTATAATCATTACCCAGAACTGGACATTTTTAGGTAATATTTTTAAAGGACCATCATCACCTGTGGATGGTTAAACTTGGAGAGGTTAACAATTTGATTTAAATCTCCACTCCAGAAATTAAATGTTACCCAGCCCAAGTCTAATCCAAACTAACTCTCCCTTGGAAGTCAGCCAGGGAGGGTGCAAGTCTCCTGACAATAGGTTTCACTTCGGAGATCTTTCTATTCCCTGCTGTTAAAAGAGCCATTACTGCCTCCGACAGAACTCGGCTGCGGCTTTTTTGACATTTCTTCACATGTCCAGCCAAAAGTCGGAGGAGCAAAAGGAATAAAAGCGATACGTTTTTTCCAAGAAAAGATTTCTGCTAGCGTTTTCATACTCCAAGAACTTTGGCATTCAGTTGGAGCTGGGAGCAAAGCTTCAGATAAGCCTTCATTTTATACAAAACAACTTCTCTGTCTTTAGGAGTTAACATGGATAGTGAGGATGACGCAGCCTGCACATTGGCTGGGCCCAAGTATTCAACACTGTAAATCCACGTGTTTTCGGCATTTGCGCCAGAGCTAATGCTCGAATATATTTGCTGTCCGGAAGCAAGCAGAAACAGCCGCAGCAATGATTTCTGTTCTTGGATAACACATGATGCCCAAGGAGTGATAGTAAATTCTTTACCGTATCCTCCCCCTGAATTTGAATTTGCTTTCTGTAAAAAACAAAGACATGCACTCTCATTCCAAGAGAGTATGGCATGAACTGGAAAACCAAACAAAATATGAGATAGGACTAAGAATGACTCCACAGAGTCCTGCCCAAATGTCACCAACTCAGTGTGAAACCCTCCCAATTCTCATTTCAATGCATTCAGAATGAATCCAAAGAGGACCATGCATACTCGAATGACCGTGCGTGAAAAACCTGAATGCCGTTTTAAGATAGAACCTTAATTATAAGCAGCTGAGCATTGCCTGAAAAAACCTCCTGTAACCTTGCAGAAGGGCATCACTATGCATTCATGGTCTCTGGATTTCTCTGCCTTCAGGCTCTGATAAGTGTTTTATCGCCTTATAATCAGCTCCTTCTCCTGCTCCTAAAAGGAACTGCTCATTTCAGACCTTCTCCGGCCTCCTTGGAAGCTCGGCCCTGCACCTGACACTCGCAGCAGTGGACATTGCATCCCTCCTCACTGGGAAAATGGAATCCACAGCCATGATCTCACCCTTCCACTGTCTACTCCAAGGCAGCCACCACTTTTCCTCAGTCTCTGAGAATGAGATGAAACTGCCTTTAAGACTCATCTCCCTCCTCAGGGACCCCATTTAATCAGTTGAACTCTCCCTCAGTTATATCTCAAGTAAAACTCCTCTCTCCCTACTGTCTCCTCTTTTGCCCATACACATCCTCAGGTTGCTTCCATTATTTGAAACAAAAAACAGAAAACATCTACCTCGATTCCATATCCCCCTTGTCCCCCCCTATTTCCCTCAGCTACTGTCCCAGCCTCTCTCCTCTTCCCACCATATCTCCATCTAAACTTGTCAAAACAGCAGTATCCATTCATTTCCAGTCAGAGCTCCATTGTAATGTCTTCTAACCCCTTCTTCGTTCTGGAACTGACCTTGTTTCAGGAGTCGCCTTTCTGTGTTCACTGAAACACAGAATTATGTTGATAATTACTTCCTCTTTAGTGAACTCTACCCTCTCTTAACAGCAATTCTACCATCTTCTCCTGACTTTCTTTATTCCACTCTGAATAGAATAGAAGGGGTACCTTCTCTCTCTCTCTTTTTTTAAAGATTTTATCTATTTATTCACAGACAGAGATCACAAGTAGGCAGAGAGGCAGGCAGAGAGAGAAAGAGAGAGAGGAAGCAGGCTCCCCGCAGAGCAGGGTGCCCAACGTGGGGCTTGATCCCAGGACTCTGGGATCATGACCTGGGCCGAAGGCAGAGGCTTCAATCCACTGAGCCACCCAGGTACCCCCCCTTCTCTCCTTTTAACATGACTGTCCCTCTTCTGCCTATTCTTGCAATGGTATTTCTTCCCCTTCTGAATGCTATTCCTCTTCTGTTTTCCTTAACCTCTTCCACCCTTGTGATTCCAAATACCACAGAAAAGGGATGTGTTCTCTGTCTCCAGCATTGACTTCTTCCCCTAAATTTCATATTATACATATAACTGCCTTCTAAAAAAATTCTACCTAGATGCCATGTAGACATAATAAACAGCACATCCAAAATGGCATGTACTATCTTCTCCCAAATCCATCTCTTCCTCCTGTATTCTCTTTCTACATTGGTATCACCACAATCCCCTGAGGTGCCCAACCTAGAAATTTAGGAATCATCCTTGACTGCCTGCTTCTCTACATGAACTATGTATTGCTGACTTACTGAAAATTTTATTGAAAACCATAGCTTCCTCCCCATTCCTACTGCTGTTTCTTTATTTAAAGTCCTAGTAATCAGAAGCTAGTCTACTTAGTAGTTTCTCCATCTATCCCTTTAGTTAGTCTTGTCATCTTCAAATGATCTTCCACAAAACAACTTTTTTCCTGCCTAAAAAAAAAAAAAAAAAAAAAAAAACTAATCATATCATTTCCCTTCTCAGAAATCCCTTAATGGCTCCTTCAGCTCTAAGATATTTTGCAGTCTCTTTCACATTTCTTACTTTGCCTTAAAGAACTCACCCCTGCTGACCTCCCCAGCTTCATCTCTCTCTTCTCCCTGACTCACATTTTATGGTCTAGAAACACTAAATCTTTGACAATTTCTCCAAATATCACACTGCTTCACACATCCATGACTTTATTTGGACTCTAGGGAAAATACCTAGGGTCTTTTCTCTAGGCTGACTCTGATCTATAGATGAAACAATGTATTTATTGGGCTTTATGGATGATACATTCAAATTACCTCAGCTAAAGGGACTTTGGTGTACAGCTGGGGAAGTGAGAGACAGGAAGTCATATAAAGGCAACCCAGAACCAAGCTTGTGGGAACAAAAATGTCATTCTAAGTACAATAGCAACTCTAATAGGATTACTCATAGAAACACTTCCCTACTCATAGAGTTTCTCCTCCAGAAGATGTGGCTATGGCTCATGGCTCAAGTGTTCCACCATTATAGTGGCCCAGCTTTTCGTTTTACTGCTTTTGCGGCAACCTATTTGTTTATTATTACCATATCATGTTTCCTCCCTTCTCTTCTTTCTAGCTCACAGTGCTCATTGCCTTTTTTTCTCTTCGCCTTTCTGCTTTTACCACTTACTGGCCTTACTTTCTATATGACTAGAATTTGAACTTCTCAAAGAGAAGATCAGATTGGTTGGCTAGATGCCATCTATCTAGATACCACAGATAACTTCTTTGGGCAGCATTGTTCCCCTTGACCATTTTATAGCTGTTAAGTGGTTTTTCCTGGGTGTAAGAGTCACATAGAGAAATTATGAAGTTTCTGAAGAAGTTGCCACCAGGAAGATTGTAGATATATGTGTACCCCAAGACCTTGCAGAATAAGGTAATGTAACTGGCAGAACTCTCCATGACTTGTAAGTTCATATTTTGAATCTTTACAATTGTACCATCATAAGAACACCATTTGTTGAGCAACTACTATGTGACAAATACTTTACATACATTGCAGGGGCCTCTGGGTGGCTCAGGTGATCAAGCAACTACCTTCAGCTCAGGTCATGATCCTGGAGTCCCAGGATCAAGCCCTGCATTGGGCTCCTTGCTCAGCGGGGAGTCTGCTTCTCCCTTTGACTCTGCCCCCTCTCCTGCTCTCCCTTTCTCTCTAATTCTCTCTTTCTCTCTCAAATAAATAAATAATCTTTAAAAAGTACTTTACATACATTGTTTTTAACTCTTACCAAAATGGTGGAAAGACAGCCACTGTTAACATTTTGTTGAGGATCAGCAGGGATGGTTAGCATGTTTGAGGTTGAGCAAATGACCTAATAAATGGTCAGACAATTCAAATCCAAAAATGTCTGGCCCCACAAGAAATGTCGTTCCCTCTGAACTTTGCTATATCTAGACTATATTCCACCAGCCTTGTGTCTTTAATTTATTACAGACCACTCTGTAATACTAACCACTTTAAAGCTTTTATTTTTCCCTGGACATGTCTTTGTACAATACAAGAATGAAGTTGCATCTTTGACACATGATAATCAGTCTCACTGTTAATATATGTGAGAACCTCTTCTCCAGTTTCTGTCTATATCACACTCAAAAATTGATCAGAGTTCAAAATGGACAGTACGATCTCCTCATTAGTCTAGTTCTTCCCTCATTGAGAAGATGGCTTCAGTATAGAAATGACCCAGCAGCATTTTTTCTTTAGAATGTGGCTATACATTAAATATACAAATACGCTGACATCTAAGTAATTTTAAAAAGAGAGAAATGAATGTGGAGTTTTAACTTGTGTTGGCTCAGTAAGGAGGATGGGAGAATTCATACTTCCAACAAATGTATATAAAATAGATATGCATACTTGAACAGAGTAGCAAAAGTTGTTTGATGGTAGGAATACAAATATTGCCTTCTCTTTTTTTCCCCATGTAGAGTTTTTAAAATGGAAAACGTAAGCATCATGAATGACTTCACACATTGCAGCTCAGCCCAGCACTCAGCACTCAGAGGTGCTGAGTTGCTGAGCTGAGAGGAATCCATCCTGAGATCAGGGTGCTCTACAACTAAATGTGATTTCCAACATTTTATTTCCCCCTTTCTTTTCAAACTGCACATACTCCCACAACTCTTCTCTTCTATCAAAAGTAAGGGCAATACCATTTCTTATTTTAAAACAGCAACGATATTACAAAAGAAAAATAGTCAAAATTTGCAAAGTTCTTTTAGAATTCTCAATGGAAATGGAAACCAATCTCTATTTAACTTGTCCTATGGCTGGCATCCCCCAAATCACTAGCTGGGAATAATAGCTTACAGATTTTAACATTAAATACACCTAAAGCATTAGAACTGATGTAAAGTACCATTATTGTGACATCCTCTAATTTGAAAAGGGTAAATCAATTTAAGCCATTTTTGTTTAAAATCAGCTCCTTAGGCTGTACACTCATAGTGGTTGCCAAGTTTCAACCCAAAGTGAATGTTAAGGTCTATGTTATTAACCCTTGAAAAATGAGCTCTATCATGGAAACAATGACAGACCTGGGGCCCACCAGGTGCAGCTGCTGAAGCTGACAGTCAGTCAAGTAAGAGTAATGCCTGGTTTCTTCATATGCAAATCATATAATATGTGCTTACCTTTAAAGGGCAATGTCAGATTATTGTAAAAGTGTTTAGATATAAGTACCTTTTTTTAAAGAAACCAAATTCATTTCTACTGAACTCTCTCTGGCTGACATACTGTGATAAATCACCTCATTACACAGGAAACCACAAAGATGGCTATTGAGGATGAGTGTGATTGTAAATGAGCCCACTGGAATTCGACTGTGGCTTGCAATGACCCTCAGTAAAAAGATACCTGTAGATCGTGGCAATAGTTTCCCTTGGAACTATCTGGAAATAGGGAGCCGTTAATACCCACACTTAAACAATGCTAGCCAGATAAGTTTTCTAGGACTTGAATTTTGATTCTTAAAAGGAAACTATGGGGGTATATTTTTCTTAGCAACGTCTGTCAAACAAATAGAAGCCTTCTTCGAACCATGCTTGCGAGAGATTGAGAAATACACTTCAGGGAATTTATATGCTGGGAAGAGTCCCATGGCAGCCTCTGGGTGCTGATGATATTCTAAATCTTTATCTAATAATCATTATAAGGAGTGTGTGTGTGTGTGTGTGTGTGTGTGTGTGTAATCACAGAGCTGCACACTTAAGAATTGTGTACTTTATTCTCTATAAATTATTTTGTGACTTTTTTAAAAAGTTAAAAAGCAAAGCAAAACAGAACATTCTGACAACACTACATCATTTTTAAAGTTACAGCTTAGGATGAGAGTGGCTACTGCAAACTTTAAGTGTCACTTCCCCACATTGGAGATCCACACCGTGCTCTCCTCTCTGGCCCTTGGCTCCTGAGCCCTTTCATCTTCTTCCTGCAGAAAGATGTCAAGGTAGAATTCCCCCTGGTGTGAATTTACTATTCAAATCCCGAATTATGTATGCTAAAGTGAGATTTCCAAAAAAGACTATACTGTTTTTACAAAGAAGAAATAAGATAAGTTTTCCGGACAACTGGGGGGGTGGGAGGCAGGAGGGTGGGGGGATGGAGAGAGAAGGGGAAAAAAATAAAATGTTCTGAAGCATATATAGAGCTGGAGATCAAAGATCTCTGGGTTTTCTATCCTTAGGGGTCCCCACAGGCTTCTTGATCCTCAGTTCACCTTTCCCACCACTATTCAGAATCTTATAACCTGTACCTCTCACATCTACCTCACCCCCTCTCACAGGCTCAGTGGCCAGGTAGAGGACAATAGGAACTGAGCAATCCCCAGCTGTGCTGTCTGCTCAAGACAATGGGTGCTGTAACAACACCTCAGCTTCGTGTTTAACAGTCAAATCATCCATTTGATTTTCAATTTATTTTCAAGTTAGGAACTTTTCTGGTTCTTGGTAAAGAAAACTGAAAGTATATTCAATTTGTGTTTATGCTGTATGCAGACACTAGAGTATACGGTAAATGTGGTTTCAGTAGCACACGCTGTTCTTTATTTAATTCATCTAGCCTGACAGAGTTGGTAAGAATGAATGCAACAATAGTAATATTTCATTTAGATCCACTGGCATTTCTCATGATGTCCATTAAAAAGATGTAATACAGATTACAAATGTGAGAGCAGGTAGATACACCAGGATACATTTTACTCCGAGGTACATTAATAGAATGATAAATCCCATGGATTCAATCTACAAGAACAAAAATACTCTGAGTTAAGACATCTGTACAGAATTAGGTGCCAAATGAAATGTCACAATCAAATAAAACATCCTTTTATGAGAATCAGGAATTTTTAGAGCTAGAAAGAACCTTTGCAATTGAGTAAGATTTGCTCCGTGACAGACATCTAACCAACGTTTAAGAAAGATTAAATGATTTACGCAAGGTCACACCTCGTTAGTGGAAAAGCCATGACAAGAAACTTCCTTCTGTAAGCAAATGTTCCCTCCCCTACACCATGAGGGCAACTGCTTATGAAGCAAAAACACACGTGGGCTCACCACAACATCCTCTTGTGCTCATTTCAGTGTGTCCTTGGATGTTCTGTGTGATGCTTGCTTACAATGTATCACACTGCTGTTAACTTGGCGGAAGTCTTCTCTTGAAGAGGATTCCGGTACCAAACTTGCTTCTTCAGACCTTTGAGTACGTGATACAAATCCATTGGCCCTGTGAGCACTCACATGATTGGTGATAGAGCCAAATCCTGGCCGTGGATGTTCTACATGGATAGCCACACAGAGCCAACTTCTCCAAACCAGCAAGATTAAAATTGTATTTATTTAATATTGTACCTCTGTCCTAACTGGACCAATGTAATATGAAAGCTAAAATTAAGACAATTACAACTCAGAACATTTTCACACAGTGCTCAGAACCAAGGAGTACAGACGTTGGGACAGCAGGGAGGGGGAAAGAGTGACCATTTCAAGTTTCCAGGACCAGAACACATTGGGGGAACCCTTATCAAGCCACATCTACGAAAAGGGCTCCAAATTGAATCACAGGTTTGAGGCATGGTCAAATCTCCGAAAAGAATATGGATGTTGAAGGGTGCCTGGCTGACCCAGTCAGTAGCACATGCAACCCTTGATCTCAGGGTTGTGAGTTTAAGCCCCATATTAGGCATAGAGCTTACTAAAATGATAATAGTAATAATAATCCTTAAAAAATATGGATATCAAAACTGCAATACTTCTTCAAATAAATATCTGGCATGAGATTACCAAAGACTCAAGCTGAAGGCCAGAGAGAACATTCAAACATCCAGCCTTGCTCCTGCCCAGTGTGCCTTTGAGAAATTAAGTTTGAGTAACATCAACCTCAGTTGACCTTTGGTACAACAGCATAAAAGTCATAAAAGCCTGTATCTCAGCTGAAATGTTGCATGAACCAAGCGCATGGGATTAGATTCCAGTTTAGACAATAACAGTCTTTTATTTTATTTTATTTTATTTTATTTATTTATTTGCCAAAGAGAAAGAACAAGCAGGGGAGCGGCAGGCAGAGGGAGAAGCGGGTTCCCCACTGAGCAGGGAGCTCGATTCGGGACCCAATCCCAGGACCCTGGGATCATGACCTGGGCCAAAGGCAGACACTTAACCAACTGAGCCATCTGGGTGTCCCTAAGCAACAACATTCTTAAAACAACTCTCGCCGCAAGGACAGTGGAATAGCACAGTACAGCAGGTTGCTAACTAATACAAATGATTACAAGAATCAGTGTCAATAACTGAATTTGGGAAATCATCTAGGAAGCAAAAAGAAACCAAAAACCAGGCTAACCCAGGACAGGTTGTCTTTTGTTCTTTTGTCAAACTGTGTAGATGGAAACCACTAGCTGCACTGCCTTGGACACTAGTAAAATTCCTATAGAGTGTTTTATAAAGGTAATGAACTTGTATGTGCCTCACTGAACAGGACTGCTATTAAATCTTCCCTAAAAAATGGGATGAGATTGCTGGGGTGTTTTGTGAGCAATGTGAGCTTTGCCTGTAGCATAGTCAGGAATTTTAATCGCTGGCCCCAAAATTATGATTTTCACTAAGTAAAATAAAATTGAAAACAACCCAGAACACACTCCATATCATCAATTTTTAATCTGCCTTCGTTTTAAGATTTCCCTTGTTAGGAGTAGATTTGGGGGAAAGGAGTGAAGAAGAAATCTCCAATGACAAATGTCCAGCCCTGACAACCCAATCACAAACAAATTAAATGTCCATCTCTGTCCCAGCTGGCAACCCCAGCCTGGCCTGGGGGAAATCCGCTATGGTGTTCAGAACAAATGTATTGGAGGCTAATCAAAATCTAATGAATCCCTCAGGAAAATAGCTTCCTTAGTCCACATCTATGAGAATTATACTCAGTTTGGGGGAGGTGTCTACCAGTTGTTTTCTGATACAGCAATTGTTTTGTGAATAACAGAATGAGACACCCCCAGAAAGACATTTCAGCTAAGTCTATTATTCAAATCTATGCTTCACTCACCAAAGTGTCAAGATGATGCATTTGCTGATCTGTCTCACAATACATTGTATTACTGACATGTACAGAGTGAAAGACCAGAGAAGGAAAAGTCGGGCAGGACAAAAGAAAGAGAAGCAATTTTTGACTTCTAAACAAAGCCCCGTCTGTAACCACTTGCTCTGACTTGCTCTGCCAGTTTCTTTTGTCTAAAAGAATGAGAAGGGCGGGGGGAGGCAAAAGAGAGGGCCGGATAAGAGTGAGTTGGAACATTAATGTAACCTGCAGAGGGCCACAAGAAGGGCAAAGAAAGGGTGCCTGGGTGGCTCAGTGGCTTAAAGTCTCTGCTTTCGACTCAGGTCATGATCCCAGGGTCCTGGGATTGAGCCCTGCATCTGGCTCTTGCTCAGCAGGGAGCCTGCTTCTTCCTCCTCTCTTTCTCTCTCTCTCTGCCTGCCTCTCTGTCTACTTGTGATCTCTGTCTGTCAAATAAACAAAAAAAATTTTTTTAAATCTTAAAAAAAAAAAAGAAAGAAAAAAGGCACCAAGAGAGTTATCATCCACATGAATCAGTTGCATTATTTCTAAATCTCACAACCACCTGGCAAAGAAGGCGTTATTATTCCCATTTTAGAGATGAGAAAAATGAGCTTTGGAGACTCTGTTCAAACCTTGCTGCAAGCCAACTATAGGGCTATTAAGTGGCAGACCAAAATTCAAGCCCAAAGCCAAAGCCATCACCATAACTGAATCCTTTCCTCTCTCCCTCTCCTTCTGGGCTTCTCAAGAGTTCTCTCCCAGGAAGCACCCACTGCTTATAGTTCCACATTCAAGGAGAATTGGAAGCTGCCTCAGAACAAAATATTCCTGCTACAAACCATGTCATCAGGAAGATAGGTAAAAATCACTTGCTTTCCTACTTGCAGATTATATAATTAGTCAAAGCAAAGTGGGGCAAAGGCACGTGGAAGCAAAGAGCAATTTAGGGTTACACTTCTCCTATGTATATTCAGCCTTTGCACAAAGACTTACTGTTCTCACCTTCCTTGGCAGATGGAAAAGTGCTGGGCTCCAACATCATTTTAAGGTTTACAGTCCCTGGAAAGGCTCAGATGAAAATGAGGCAACATCCATATGGTTCTAGTTTTTTGGTTTTTTTTTTTTTTTCAACAAAGTAGCCTACTACATACCTCTAATTAAAGTATATACGTTAGCACTGGAAATGGTAATTAGAGGATTTATACACATCTAGAGTCCTCCGACAACACACCCATTCATGTTGCTATCTAAATGGTTGATTTGTTCCCATGGGAATTTACAATTTAAATACTATTTTATGGTCTATTCCAAAGACATGTTTTGAAGGGAGTGGAGACATCTCTGAAAAAAAATCTAGAAATTTAACTTTGGGTTAGGATGGTGAATTTCTTTTTTAATGACCTATGATCTTTCTAAACCCTGGATTAGTAATCTTAGCTAAGAACAATTTTGGCATCCACCTAGTTGCCCCTTAGGGACAATGTGATATCACTGAGTGTGGAGTAACATAGGAGCAAGAATCGGGAGCTGGAGTCAGCAGTACAATGGCCACAAATTCTAGCTTCTCTTCTCGCTGATTGTTGACTTAGGCTACATTATTTAAATCCCCTGAGTCTCAATGTCCTCCTGTGTAAAGTGATATCAGTATGTTTCACAGGGTGGTTTTAAGGACTGAATAAGGTAAAGTATATAAAACCCAACAGAATGCCTTGACACATAGCAGGGTCAAAAGCTGTTCAAATCTATACTTTTTTTCTAGATTCTAGTAATATTCATTCAGTCAACATTCAACAAATATTTTCCCATCTCTCCTAGGTAACAAGGCACAGGTCTAAGATTCTTAGAACCAAAATGATAACTAAAAAGTTATTTTTTTATTCTTTTTTTATTCTTAAAGGGCTTAAGGACCAGTGGAGGACTTATTTATATACTACTTACATATATGTAGAAATGTTTTTTTAGACATTATATGATAAGTAAAACTAATTGCTAATATTTATTGAACACTTTCATTGTGGCGAACACTGTCCTTTATACTATTTGGTTTAATGCGTACAACCTGAATATTATGGAAGATATAAATAAAATGTTATGAAACCCCAGAGAAAAAAGGTATTCATACTAAGAAAAGAAATAATGAAGGCTCTTCCAAAATATTTGTGATATTTAAATTCGGTCCTAAAAGATGAGTTGGACTTTAACAGCCTGATATGTTTAATAGCCTAAGAGGGGAAGCCTGCTCCAGGTGGTGGGGGCGGCGGGGGGGGGCAGCAAGAACAAACAAAAACTGGACAAGCAGATGAAGCTGGAAAGATAGACTGTAGAAAGCACATGCTAAGGACTTCAGATCACTCCCCATAGGAGAACATGTGAATTGCCTAATTGGATCTAACTTAAAAGAAAACCTTGGCAGTGGATAAGGCAGATTATAACAAGGACTAACTGGATGTAGGAAGCCCCATCCTGGGCCTGAAAATGAGGGTCAAAAAAGTGCATATGTTCACTGCTATCCCTGCCAACAAGTGGAGGTGAATACAGTTCCTTCCAGTGGTATTGGTGTACAGAGGGGGGAATAAATGATTCGAACTAAATTTGTAGCTGTCACTGTCTCCCAGAAAAATCAGATTCCTAATAGCTTATACTTTGGATTTCAAAGGACTCCTGGGTGAAATCCAATAGGCCAAAAAAAGGCTGTTTAAGAGAACTTAGGAACCAGAGAGCAGATAAGAGCCAAGTCTAGGCCTTAGGAAGATTCGTACTGGGATTTTTAAACTTATCTGAGGCTTTTTAGTACATATCCCACTAGTAAGAAGCCAATCACTGCAAAACATTACTTCCTAAAGATTTTATGACTTTTCTTCTTTCATGTTTGTGGTGGGTAGAAAGATAGTGGATACCATTTACATGTTGAATACCCCTGAGCTCCTCAAGGAAATGTTTTGTTTTTTCCCATCCATGTTCCCCCAGCTTCTACACCAGACATGGGACATGGAGAATGCTGTGTAACTCCACTAAGTGTTTAATTATTTAATCGATCAATTCAAGACACAAGACAGTTATAAGCTCGACTAGACTTTGGCTGGATCTAGTAACGTGGGAACCACTCATTTAGCATTTCAGACAAGGGGACTCAGTAAGAGTTTCTAGGCCAGCTCTGTGTCTCTGAAAAGAGAGTTCCCAGGAGAAGGCTATTTCCTCCTCCCTAAGCCCTGTAATATGTATAAGATAGTACAGAAGCAATGGAACCCTTGTTCTTAAATATTAGCCATTTATTCCACTCCTCTATACCTTCTAAGAATTGGCATTTGTATAAACCCATCTCTCCTACAGAACTAAATGCCTGATGTACAGTAATATATATAATTTTTATATCTTTTAAGATAGACATATGTGTACATGAAGTCTAGAAGTTGTTTCAAAACTCATTTTGGGGGCACCAGGGTGGCTCAGTGAGTTAAAGCCTCTGCCTTCAGCTCGGGTCATGATCCTAGGATCCTGGGATCGAGCCCCGCATTGGGCTCTCTGCTCCGCAGGGAGCCTGCTTCCTCCTCTCTCTCTCTGCCTGCCTCTCTGCCTACTTGTGATCTCTGTCTGTCAAATAAATAAATAAAAATCTTAAGAAAAACAAACAAACTCATTTTCCTCCTTGACTCTCCTCTCAATCTGTAACTGAGTCCCTCCTCTCTGGTGTCTCTCTGTCTTCACCTTCCATTTATGCCTGACCCCCTTCTGTACAGTGTCTTGGCTTTTTCCTCTTGACCTTGGACAAGGGCTTTGTCCAGAACTCCCTTGTTACACATATAGAGTCTTTCTGATTTGTTTATTTTTCCAAAGAATATCTTTTGCCATCATCAATAGGTATGTGCCAGGGCTCCACAAAGTATGATTAGAACCTCAGCCCAAGAAAGAGTTGGAGGAGAAAACTTTGTCTTGATACAATAGTATAAAGATATAAAGTAGCAAAAATAATACAACGTTTTATGATTTTATGATGGGATTTCTCGTATTTTAAAAATAAACATCTATCTAACAAATACCACTCAGTGACTCTACCTTGAAACTCAGCTTAACCAGCTAGGACATATCATGAGAAGTTCTGACATGCTTCAGTTAAATACATGGGATCTGACATGGCCTTAATTTCTATGAAAGCACAAAAAAAAAAATGCTGGGGCCCAGAAGGCTTAGATAAAATTATATTCCATGAAACATAGCATTACTTTTAATTTTGCCCTCAATGGATGCTTTAAAGACCATTTTTTTTAACGATGGAGGATTGCTGACTTACCTATATTTAAAAGAAAAAAAAAAGAAAAACAGTGGGATGCCTGTCAACTGAGGGCAACTCAGTTGGTTAAGCATCTGCCTTCAGCTCAGGTCATGCCAAGTTCCTGGGCTCAAGTCCCGCATCAGGCTCCTTGCTCAGCAGGGAGCCTGCTTCTCCCTCTGCCTGCCACTCCCCCTGCTTGTACTTTCAATTTCTCTCTCTCTCTCTGACAAATAAATAAATAAAATCTTAAAAAAAAAAAAACAGCAGAGAAAGTAGAGCTAAAATTCAACTGAAAGATTTTGATTAAGCATAAAGCAAAGTTTCATGACTGAATTTGAGGGTTCTTTTTTAAAGTTTAAAAGAAAGAGAGGGGCTAATCACAAAGAGACAAGACTTCAAATCTTGTAAATATTCAAATCCTGTTGTAGGACACAGGAGAAGATTGATCATAAGAAACAATGTGAGGAAGGTAGTTCCTTGAGCACCCCAAGCTCTTGCACATTCCATTCCCATTGCTTAAAATGCTTTTTCCCAACCGGTAAACTCCTATTCATCCCTCAAAACCCAGATCAGATGTCATCTTTAAGGAGCTGCCCTTATCTCTCACCCTGGTGACAGCTAATCACCCCTCTCTCTGTCATTTCTTTATTGTGTACATACTGCTATTACTGCACTTCTACTACATCATATTTGTTTGTCCATATGTTGACTTCTTTACCAGAAATATTAATTCCTTGAAAGCAGCCCAATGCATTATTGATCTTGGAGGAAGTAGAATGTCTGAGACCTAACAGGTACATTTTTCATGTTCTGGAATTGAAGAGGCAAGGACTAAACGTGCAAAACTGCTAACGAGTTGTTTTGGAACATAATCTGCTCAGCCTGAGAAGTCACATGAGATTCGGCCTTCAGCACCCTTAGTCTCCTTTGGCAATTTCTTTTCATCATCTGATTTCAGCTGTTTTTCTTAGGATTGCCACATCTCCATCTCCAGCCCTGAACTTTTCTCCAAGTTCTAGACTCACATCTCCAACAGTCCACTGAACGTTCATTTCCACGTAAGTAGCCTATGAATACCTCGAATTTGAATATACACAAAAAGAACTTTAATTCCTTTGCCACAAATTGACCCATCTTGCTGTGCCCTCTACTTGGGTTCATTTCCCCTGTATGACAAGGTCAACACCAAGAGTCAGCTTTTCTCCTCACTCTATTATCTACCCTCTTCATTCAATGGCCAAGTCCTTTCAATCTGCCCCCACCCCTTGCTTGGGTCTACTTTTTGCCACTTCTACTGAATTAATTCAAGCATTCAATATATTTCTCCTACCCAATGTGATAAACTACCAAAAGGCTTCCTGCCTCCAGTGTTTTTAACCCAACTCCCATTATGCTGCAAATTACTTTCCTAAAACAAAGATAGACTTGTTTGCATCAGTTCTCTGCTTAGAAAATCACTGATGGTTCCACACTGATACAACTCCTCAGTCTGGGCCTTAAGCCCCTAGCAGTCTCTCCTATTGCTGTCCATCCATCATTTTCTCATCCTTCCCAATACTGGACACGCACCCACACACACTTCAAACCCCCTCTATGCCCTGTCCCCAAGGTCTTTGCTCAGGTTGTTCTACCTGGAAAGTCCTCTCTCACTTTTCTCCTCTTTATCCATGTCTCTGTCAATGTCCTACTCATATTCCTTTTTTTTTTTTAAAGATTTATTTATTTATTTAAGAGAGACTGCACATGAGTATGTGAGCAAGGTAAGGGGCAGAGAGAGAGGGAGATAAGCAGACTTCCTGCTGACCTTGTGTCCCCACCCGGGGCTTGATCCCAGGATCCTGAGATCTGGATCTGAGTTAAAATCAGGAGTCAGATGCGTAACTGATTGAGCCACCCAGACACCCAAGTCTTACTCATATTTCTAAGCCAGCATTTCTTAACCTATACTCTGGATCCTCAAAGGGGCCAGAGATGAAATTAAGGGAATTTATGAACTTGGATTAAAGAAAAATTACATCTTGACTTTCACTAATTCCTAACTAAAATGTAGAGTTTGCTTCTATTATGAATTTAAGGAACAGACTACAGAAACATTAGGAGTACATGTGACTTTGTCACAAATAGAAATCAGATATATCCATACCACATTACAGTCACAGCAAATATCTTGGAATTATCACTTGTGCTCATCACTACTTCAAAATTACAATAGTTATTAGTTCTGCAACTGGAAATTTTTATTTAATCCCTCCCTTTAGAAAGAAGTATACTTATTATGATTTCACAATTTTTTTGATATTTCAACTGTGTTTCAATAAAATTGGTTTCCATTGTAATCTTTTGTCTCTTTTTTACTAAGTTTCAAAATATTATTCTGAGAATGGGAAAATAAGCACAAGAAAAAGTTAAGGATACCTTTCTGGGTTTCTCCCAAACTCTACCTCCTTTAAGTTTTCCCTGATCCTTAAACGGAACAGCTAGTTGAAACTCCCTCTGAGGCACTCATCACCCTGCTATACTTTACAGTTATTTATTAGTCATTTACTAGGTTTTTAAGGTCCTGAAGATAGGAACATTTATTTCCTGTTTTTGAGTCTCTCCTGGTGTGTGTGTTCATGGTAGGTGATGAACCTGAATTTCACTGAACGCGTTCCTTTTTCAGTGAGCATTTTAGGTTAAAGGAATTCAAATTGAGAAAATAGATATGTTGCTGATGTATTTCTGTGACTGATGTGAGCTTGCCAAGTGTAACTCAATCCGAATAGCTCTGTCCCCCTACCTGATTTCTGCATCTTTGAGCAAAATGGGGGAGCATGGGTAAGGACAGAAAAGGTGACTCTAGAAGTTCTGTTTTAGTAATCCCGACACATGGCAATGAATTATACATATATATACATATATATATCTGTATATACAGATATATATATACATATATATATATAATGTGTGTGTGTGTGTGTGTGTGTGTGTGTGTGTGTGTGGAAGTTTTTCTTTACAACTCTATCACACAACTAACACTTTAAATGAGTTGGATTTGAACACCCACAAGATAACAAGAAAACATTTAGAATACTGACCATTCAGCAGCCATCTATGCTGCAGGGTCAAAAAAGTACTTTTGGAACAATGATTTTTATTGTTACTTGCAATTGCACGGCCATAAGGTCTTTGTGTGAGGATATAAAATAGTTCCTCCCCAAGGAAGGCATTTTACGTGCAGTGATACCCAAATCCATAACCTTAATTGTGTGGTTTAAAGAAATAATGTACCATAACACAGGCATGGGAACCTCAGCTCTGAACAACTAAATGAGATTGATAAAAATCAACACCAGATAAACACCCTTTTGACAATAGGCCTCATTTTGACAATAGGCCCCATCATTACAATGATGCTTGAGAAAAACCGGAGTTGCAAATAATAAGGTATTTTTTTAAAAATGCTGTGAAAGATTTCAGTTTAACACAGAGATAAATATTACAAATATGAGTTTAACAAACTACTCGGGAATTTGGTCATTCTTTTAGTTTATTACTAGTACAGAGTCTAAGACATAACAAATGGCCCCAAAACCATCTGCCAGGAATATACATTTGCATGCTGATATTTTATGATTCACAGTTTGTCCTTATTTGTGCAAACTTCCTGCTCATTTTCTTCTTCCAGTTTTATCTATTTTAGTGTTCCCTGACACATTCTTGCTTCTTTTGATGACTGACAAAGGAACTACTAATACTGGTAATGGTAGTAATAGTAGTAGTAGTAGTAGTAGTAGTAGTAGTAAATACCCCATGTTTGCATGATGTTTTATAGCTGCCAATGTTTTAGCTACTAATATTTCAGCTTAACTCTCATAAGAAAACTGTGAGGAAGACAAGATTATTACACTAAATATAGATGAAGGGACCAAAACTCATAGAACACAAGTCATTTACCCCTGTTCTCACAGCTTCTGAGTAACACAGTCTAAGTAATACAGTCTAAGGCATGTATCCAGGCCTACTGAGACCAAATTCAGTTCTCTTTCCATGTTTCCATTCTAACTTGGGGAAGCATTGAAAATCAAATAACTCCATTTGTATGATTTCCAAATTGGATTTCAGCTCTTCGTCATTGTGGTTAAAGGTGTGATAAACCACAGGTAAACAGCAGGCACTTAATCATTTGTTCATCTACTTACACAATGAACCATTCTGTAGTGCCTCATATTTGCCAAGCATATAAAATCATTTGGCAATGGAGCACCTGGGTGGCATAGTCAGTTAAACATCTGCCCTCGGTTCAGGTCATAATCCCAGGGACCTGTGATTGAGCCCTGTGTCAGGCCCCTGCTCAGCAGGAAGCCTGCTTCTCCCTCTGCCTTGCCCCTCTGCCCTGCTTGATCTCTCTCACTCGCTCACTCAGTCTCGCTCTTTCAAAAAAAACAAAATCTTAAAAAAAAAAAAAAATCACCTGGCAGGTCCAATTCCTTAAGGACTCAAGGTATTTACACTATAAGATTGGTATTTTTTAACCTCTCAGGATCATTTTCAAAAGGAAGTCAGCAGGATAACAACTTTTTAGTCAGCTGCTTTGCTTCATGTTTGCTCTCAGACTGTAAGAGGTAGAGGGTCGAGAAGGGCACTACATGGAAGATGAAAGGCTGTTGTAGTGAAGACCATGTTGTGCCATGGAGATGCCACAGTCTTCCCCACACCACTCCCAAGACTGATGCACTCATTGACCCCATTGCTAAGAGTAATGGTGACAGACAGCTTGATGCTGAGTGCAGTAGTGGCTGTCCTTGGTTGATGAGGTCTGACAATTATAAAACCAGATCCCCTGATAGCAGCTGGGATGATAAGGCACCAAAACAATAGAGGCCAGGTGGTCAGTGATATCATCAAAAGTAAGATGGACACAACAGCAAGATTGGAATGGCAGCCTGGAGGGTTTGATGACCCACAGACCCAAAATAGACATAATTATTAGAACATAATATTGCTAAGGGCAAGATAGATGGGCAACCAAGAAAGGTACTACTCGATCTGTACAGTAAAACAACAACAACAACAACAAAATCAGAGACGGGTGATCGGGAGGTTGATAGCATGCAAAAAGTCCCAATCCTTTGCCCAATTTCTGAACCTGAGCCAGATAGGGGGTATTATCAAATATTTTGAAGATTTTTGGAGCCAGGCTCCAGGTTGACATTTATACGAAGGACCCAAGACATCATTCACAGCCACCTATTAAAGTAGGGGTTCTGAAGATTAGATAATTTAAAAAAAGAAAAGATAGTCCAATTCACAGAAGGTCTACTGGGTCACAGACCCATCAATAAGTCCTCTAATTGAAAGAAAATTCCGTGGTGGTTGGTACAACCCCAAGTTGTTTTCTTGGCCAGCCAAAATAGTAAACCAAAAACAAAATAACATCCTGAGGGAACTGGCAGAAGTTGGTACCATGTTTAAAGACCTATAGGACTGAACAGAGGAGGTCCTTACAATATCTCTATTTAATTTGCAAGGCTGGTTCATGCAAAATCAGATGGATCCTGGAGGCTTACCAATAGACCACCACAAACTCAACCAAGCAGTCTCAATTGTAGTCACTCTACCATGTATGTATGTATCTTTGCTAGACAAGGTTAGCACAGTCTCAGGTACTTGGTGTGCAGCCATTGACCTGGCTTATGCATTCTTTTCCATCTCTATGAGAGGCAGTTCTCACAACAATGAACAATTACAGTCTTGCCCCAGGGTTAGGCTAACTCTATCGCCCTATGTCATAAGGTGATCTGAAGGGACCTGGATCATCTGGGCATACCACCGAACATCACATTTGGCCTGCCATATCAATGATAAGTAAATTGGGCTGGAATATTGAGAATCAGCAGTAAGTTGGAAGCTTTAGTAATTAACATAACCCTCAGGTAGGTAAAGATAAACCCTACATAGATTAAGAGATCTGCAATATCAGTAAAATGTTGGAGGCCCAGTAGTCTGGAAGCATGCCAGGACATTCTCTCATGATAAAGAAGAAATAATTGCATCTCCTACATCCCACCACAAAGAAGAAAGCAAAATGTCTGGAAGGCATTTTTTAAAGCCTGGAAGAAGCATATTCCACACTTGTGCTATTGTTCTGACCGTATACCAGAACACATGGAAGATTGCCAGCTTTGAGTACATCCCAGAGCTGCCAAAGGGTGTACAGCAGGTCCAGGTCATGGTACAAGGAGTCTTACCACTTGGGCCAGAGGACACAGCAAAGCTTGTGGGTTTACAGGTATCTGGTGGAGGGGCAGGAGGAGACACTACATGGAATTTACAACAAACTCCAATATGAGGATCACCATGAAGAATCCTGGGATTCTGAAGCAAAGCCACACCACTAGCAGTAGATAATTAGACATGTTTCAAAAAACAAAAAAAAAACAAAAAAACACAGCTCTGGGGCACCTGGGTGGCTCAGTGGGTTAAAAGCCTCTGCCTTCAGCTCAGGTCATGATCTCAGGGTCCTGGGATCAAGCCCTGCATTGAGCTCTCTGCAGGGCACGGAGCTTGCTTCCCTTCCTCTCTCTCTGTCTGCCTCTCTGCCTACTTGTGATCTCTGTCTGTCAAAAAAATAAATAAAATCTTAAGAAAAAAACAAACAAACACAGCTCTTAGTGTGCTACAGGGCCTTGGTAGAAATGGAATGCAGACTATAGGACCATAGTAACCACACTGTCAGGACTGTCCACTGAAGGGCCAAAGTGACGCCATTCAAGGCGGCAGCCCTTTTGCTGTTTACATTAAGCTGAAGACATTCCAAAGCGGTTCCCACATATGCAAATAAAGGATGGGACAAGAGCCAATAGAAATAGTTACTACATATGCAAATAAAGGATGGGACAAGAGCCAATAGAAATGGTTACTACATATGCAAATAGGGAATCGGACATGAACCAATAGAGGGTGATTCTCCATATGTAAACGAGGGACCAAGTACATGCCAACCGGGGTTATTGCCCTATATGCTAACAAAGGATAGAAAAACAACCAGTAAGGAAAACTCCCTGTCAGCAGTTTTTCCTAACTGACCAACCCTCCTCGGATAACACAGCTTAAGTCATCTCAGACACCAATCATTTTCAAGGTCACCTACACATGTAACTATGTGACTATGTACTTTTTGCATGTAAAATTGCCTATATGATCTCTGTAAAATTCCAGCGGGCGCCTCCTCCTGGACTCCGCTGCGTCGGTGTGTAGGACGAGGTCCAAGCTGCAGCCCACCCGCCTGAATAAAGCCTTGCTTTTGCATTTCGGAACCTCTGGCTCTCGGTGGTCTTTTTGGTGGTTGTCTTATGATCTGGGCATAACATTTGGGGGCTCGTCCGGGATGCCCCCAGAGACCCCCGAGACCCCAGACCCCGAAGGTAAGAGAACAGCGCTGTTGAATTTTTCTGCCATTTGTCTGTTCATCCGCTTTGTTTTCGTTTTCTCTTTGCTCTCATTCTCCCCCTTGTGGTCGGCCGTACCATTTCTTAGTTGAAGGGATTGTCGGAGCGGTCGCGCTTACACGGCAATCCTGGAGGAACTGGGAGACATCCCAGATCCTCACTTGAAGGGGGACCTTTGGAACCCCATCTCGATACTTGTAGGGCGTAGGTCGGTCCAGTTTTTGGTCGGAACCGACCGGGAAGACCTCCTGACCGAGGCTCAACCCGCCCACCTTGAACACCTTGAGTCTGCTCCTTCTGTTTTGTCACAGGAGTCAGCAGATTGGCTTGGGAGATCTCCACCTCGTACCCGTAAGTCTTGTAATAAACAGGCCTGTGTGTATTGTGTCTTCTGTTTTTGTGGAATCGTTCTACCCATTACTATTCTGTGGACCATTCTGTTGGCTGACCGACTGATGAGACTTACAACTATGGGCAATATCCCATCCAGTCCCCTGGACTTAACCCTAGCCCACTGGAGGGAAGTTAAGGAGATAGCTCAGAATCAGAGTGTGGCCGTTAAGAAGGACAGATGGATTACCTTGTGCAGGTCAGAATGGCCCACCTTTGAGGGAGGTAATTGGCCACCCGAGGGGAGCTTTGATATAAGTAAGATTAGAATTTTATAGCGCCTAATCTATACCCCTCATTTAGGTCATCCAGATCAAGTTCTCTATATAGTCACTTGGAGAGAACTCATAGATAAGGACGCCCCAACTTGGGTTAAGCCTTTCTTACCACCCAGTCTCTCTCCTACTCCTTCTTCTTCCCCCTCCCCAATACTCGTTGAAAAAAACACAGGGGGAAGAAAAAGAAGATGAGAAAATAACCAAGAAGGAAGAGAAGAAGCTGTACCCACCTATTCTCCAGGAAGAAAGTACAGAGGAAGGAACATTTCCCCCTCTGTACTCTCTACCCCAGTTAGCCTTAACCAAGGCACAAGAAGAAAAACCTGAAAAGAACAAACGTGTTTCAGCCGCACCCTCTGCACCAGAGGGTCCCGCCCAG
Organism: Taxidea taxus jeffersonii; assembly: GCA_003697995.1. Lineage (NCBI taxonomy): Eukaryota > Metazoa > Chordata > Mammalia > Carnivora > Mustelidae > Taxidea > Taxidea taxus. Next base: position 209,882 of record ML102545.1, read on the forward strand.
TCAACTCGCCGGCACTAAGGAGTTACACCCCCTCATAATTCTATTCCTCTTCCCCTTCGCCCTATAGGTCCTGAGGATGCAGATGGTCAACAACAGTTCCAGTACTGGCCATTTGCTACTAGTGATCTTTACAATTGGTGTGCTCAAAATGCCCCCTTTTCTGAGAAACCCCAGGATTTAATTCGCCTGTTTGAAACTATTCTTTTCACTCACCAGCCCACTTGGGATGATTGTGACCCACTTTTACAGGTCCTTTTCACCACGGAGGAGAGGGACTGTATCAAGGAAGCAGCCCGGAGGCTCATCCCCGGCCCCACTGGAGCGCCCATCACGGATCCTACCCAGATTGCTCCCTATTTTCCTGAGACCCGACCAGGATGGGACTACAATACGGCTGAAGGTAGGGAACGACTCCTTGTCTACCGCCAGGCTCTGTTGGCAGGTCTCAAAGCGGCGGCTCACCGACCTACCAATATGGCCAAAATTTATGATGTTAAACAAGAAGACAAAAGTCCAGCAGCATATCTTGAGCGACTCATGGAGGCCTTTAGCCAATACACTCCATATAACCTTGAGACCCAGGAGTCTGCTCAAATGATTATGTTTGCCTATATAAATCAGGCTGCGCCGGACATAAAGCGAAAATTACAGGCTCTAGACAGGCTCGGTGAAAAATCTGTTAGGGATTCAGTAGCAGTGGTGGAAAAGGTTTATAATAAAAGAGAGACGGAAGAACAAAAACAGGAGAGAAAGAACAGAGAACATGAAATCATGCGTGAGAAAAGGGATAGAGCAAAAGAAAAAAGTTTGGCTAGAATCTTGGAACAACAACAGGCCCAACACAAGAGGGACCTCAGGGAAATCCTGGCTTCTGTACAAGCGGGAGACTTTAAGCGACCTTCCTCTTTGGGGAAGGAACAGAGACCCAAACCTCAACCAAAAGTAAAAGTGGGAAAAAACCAGTGTGCCTATTGCAAAGAGGAGGGACATTGGATCAAGAATTGCCCAGAACTAGCTAAAAAGAAAGAAAAAGAGCAAAAAGCAGGAGCGAGAGTGTTGCCGACTGTGGAGTTAGCAGAAGACAGTGACTGAGGAAGTCAGAGCTCAGACCCCCTCCTTGAGCCTAGGGTAACATTGAGAGTGGAGGGGAATCCAGTCACATTCATGGTAGATACAGGAGCAGAAAACTCAGTGTTACTAGCCCCGAGAGGACCAATGTCCACTAAGACAACATGAGTACAAGGTGCAACTGGCATAAAACCCTATAGATGGACTACCCGGAGGACAGTAGACTTGGGAATAGGCCAAGTAACCCACTCATTTTTAGTTATTCCTGACTGCCCCTATCCATTGCTTGGACGTGATCTGCTAACAAAAATGAAAGCTCAGATACAGTTCACGGGCAATGGGGCTTCTGTGACGGACTCAAAAGGAAAGCCTGTTAGTATACTAATAACTAGTAAGTTAGAAGAGGAGTATAGGCTATACCAGCATCCCAAGCTTGAGTCTCCAGAAAATGAGTGGCTACGGGCGTTTCCCCAAGCATGGGCAGAAACTGGGGGAATGGGACTGGCAAAACATCGTCCTCCAATCTTTGTGGAGCTCAAAGCTGGGGTAGATCCAGTAAAAGTTCGCCAGTACCCTATGTCACTAGAAGCAAAGAAGGGGATTATTCCTCACATCAGAAAGCTGTTAGATTTAAGAATCTTGAAGCCCGTCCAGTCAGCTTGGAATACCCCTCTGCTGCCTGTCAAAAAGCCCAATTCTGATGACTATAGACCAGTACAAGATTTGAGAGAAGTTAACAAGAGGGTGACGGACATTCACCCAACAGTCCCAAACCCGTATACCCTGCTGAGCCCCCTAACACCAAGCTATGTGTGGTATACTGTGTTAGATCTAAAGGATGCCTTTTTTAGCCTGCCCTTAGCCCCACAGAGCCAAAACTACTTTGCATTTACCTGGCATGATCCTGAAATTGGGATAAGCGGTCAATTGACCTAGACCAGACAGCCTCAAGGATTCAAGAACTCGCCCACCATCTTTGATGAGGCGCTACATGAAGACCTAAGTGAGTACCACTCCAAAAATCCCGAAATAAGCCTATTGCAATATGTGGATGACTTGTTAATAGCCGCTCCAGACCAGGATAGCTGTCTAAAGGGAATGGCTAGGCTCTTAAAGACTCTTGGCAACCTGGGCTATAGGGCCTCAGCTAAAAAGGCACAAATCTGTAAACCTGAAGTCACTTATCTGGGCTTCATACTAAAAGAGGGCAAGTTTTGGCTATCGGAGGCACGCAAAGAAACTGTGCTAAGAATCCCTGAAAAGAGGGCAAGTGTTGGCTATCGGAGGCACGCAAAGAAACTGTGCTAAGAATCCCTGAAAAGAGGGCAAGTGTTGGCTATCGGAGGCACGCAAAGAAACTGTGCTAAGAATCCCTGTGCCTAAGTCAGCCAGACAAGTCAGAGAGTTCTTAGGAACAACGGGCTTTTGCCGGCTGTGGATACCGGGGTTCGCTGAGATGGCCAAACCTCTATATGAAGCCACCAAAAATCTCCCCGAATTTCATTGGACTAAGCAGATGCAAAAAACCTTTGAGGCAATCAAAATAAGCCTCCTGGAGGCTCCTGCCTTGGGCCTACCTGATGTAAATAAGCCATTCACACTATTTGTGGCAGAAAACAAAGGAATAGCAAAGGGGGTACTCACCCAACCAATTGGACCTTGGAAACGGCCGATGGCCTACTTGTCCAAGAAATTAGACCCTGTCGCTGCTGGATGGCCCCCATGTCTAAGAATAATAGCTGCCATAGCTCTCTTAGTGAAGGATGCTGATAAATTGACTTTGGGACAGAACCTGACTGTGGCCACTCCACACGCTCTAGAGGGAGTGCTAAAACAACTGCCCGACCAATGGATGAGCAATGCCCACATGGTCCATTACCAGACTTTGTTACTCAACCCCACGCGGATTAGCTTTTGTGTACCTACAGCATTAAACCCAGCCACTTTGCTGCCGGATCCAGATCTGGAAGCTCCCTTGCATGATTGTGAGAAGATCCTGGCCCAAATGCATAGCCTCAGGCCAGACTTGTCGAACTTGCGTTACCACATGCCGAGCATACTTGGTTCACAAATGGCAGCAGCTTCATTCGAGATGGAAAAAGGTACGTGGGCGCGGCTGTCACCACAAACGCAGAGATAGTGTGGGCGGAAACCCTTCCCCAGGGGACATCTGCACAGAGAGCAGAATTAGTGGCCCTAACAGAGGCCCTACAGATGGGAAAAGGAAAAAGACTAAATATCTATATGGACAGCCGGTACGCTTTTGCCACTGCGCATGTCCATGGAGCCATCTATCAAGAGAGGGGGCCACTGGCAGCTGAAGGGAAGGCCATTAAGAATAAACACGAGATTTTAAGTCTTATCCAGGCCCTATGGGAACCGGCAAAAATTGCCATTATGCACTGTTCGGGTCATCAAAAGGAGACTGATCCTGTGACTAGAGGAAATAATTTGGCCGACCGAGCAGCCAAGGAAATAGCCCTCCAGCCTAGCACCAAGGTGTTAACTCTAGTGGACCCAGGGCCATGAGAGTTGTCTCCTATACCTCAGTATTCTCAAGAAGACTTAGTCTGGATAAAGAAAATTCCCATGGCCCACAAGCCTCCAGATAGAGAAGGTAGCAAAGATTGGTGGAAAACTTGTGAGGGGAAGCTTATCTTAGTGCAAGAGCTGGGCAACAGGATTCTTAAGAGAATCCACCGAGCTTCTCACATGGGAACTCGAAGAATGCAGGACTTGCTTCAACACTCCAAAGTGAAAATTAGACAAGGAAATCAGCTTATTGAAAACATTGTTAAAAATTGTAAGGCCTGCCAGCTTACCAACGCCCCCAGTCAACCGGTTACAAAAGGAGCTCGCCTTCGTGGGGATAGGCCAGGTGCATATTGGGAAGTAGATTTTACCAAAATTAAACATGGAAAATTTGGATATAAGTATTTGCTAGTTTTTGTAGACACCTTTTCAGGATGGGTTGAAGCTTATCCCACAAAGCATGAGATTGTGAATGCCGTGGCCAAGAAGATCCTAGAAGAGATCTTATCCAGGTATGGCTTCCCATCCACCATTGGGTCGGACAATAGACTGGCCTTCATCTCAAAAGTAAGTCAGAGAATAGCCGCTGTGCTGGGGACAAATTGGAAATTGCATTGTGCTTATAGACCCCAGAGTTCAGGACAGGTAGAAAGAATGAATCGGACTCTAAAAGAGACCTTAACTAAATTGGCCTTAGAGACTGGCGCAGACTGGGTGTCACTCCTTCCTTTTGCTTTGTTTAGAGTAAGAAATTCTCCCTATCAGCTTGGCTTTACTCCTTTTGAAATAATGTATGGGCACCCCCCGCCCATTATCCCTAGCCTTCAGACTGAATTGCTTATGGACTTGGATGATACTGAATTCTTGTGTAAACTTGACTATTTGCAGTTTGTGCATAAGAATGTATGGCCCCAACTTAAAGCATTATATGACTCTGTTTCTGTCCCTACCCCCCATTCATTCAGACCAGGGGACTAGGTGTTCGTCCGAAGGCATAACCCGAGGTCCTTGGAACCATGGTGGAAGGGACCCTACGTGGTGCTGCTGACTACACCCACTGCCCTCAAGGTGGATGGCATCACCGCTTGGGTCCATCACTCCCACGCCAGACCAGCAGACCCCTTCGCCCTGGAGGAAAACTACCGTGGTGAAACATGAGAGGTCTGCAAGCATCCAACCCAGCTGCTTAGCCTTTGCCTCAAGAAAAGAAAATTGGACTAAGTATGGTTTTGACCCGGGGACTAATTTTTTGCAAGGCACTCTTGGGACTCCTTCTAATACCCTTGTCAGCCATAACCTCAGGATCCAATCCCCATCAACCAGTTAATGTAACCTGGCAACTCATCACCCCAAGCTCTCATAAGGTAATATCCCAACAGTCAGGGCCATACCCTAAAGAAACCTGGTGGCCTGAACTGATCTTTGACTTATATGAATTATTCAGTCAGGACCCCTGGCATCAAGGCAGAATAGGAGTACCGGGATGTGGCTCCATGAATGCCAAAATGGCTCTCCAAAGTACATGTTTTTATATATGTCCGGCCCCCTCCCAGTCTAACCACAATCCCAATCCCCAGTGTGGTGGCTGGACGGACTACTTCTGTAAATCATGGGGTTGCGAACAAACTGGGACATGCAGTTGGCTGTCCAGAGACCCTCCCGGCCTCATCAAAGTCCAACTAAACTTCACACACACTCATGCTCAACCAGCCGTAGCTGTAATCCGGTCAAACTTTCATTTACAGAGGCTGGGAAATGGGACACAAATTGGGAAGTAGGACATTTTTGGAGACTCCGGCTTCACCAGGATGGCTATGACAATGGAGTCCTATTTCTCCTCAGACGACTAACGAAAGCATTTAGTAAACCCCATGCGATAGGGCCCAACAAAGTGCTAAACTCAGAGACCAAGACCCCGGGGCCCAAACCTTCACTCCCACAGACAACCCCTACTACCCCCAAAAGTAGTTCACTCCCTAGCATACCCCTAGATCCCACTAACCCAGTACTTATAGATGAAGATCCATTATGGAAACTATTGGTTACGACATATAAAGTCCTCAATGCCACCAACCCAAACTCCACATCCTCCTGTTGGCTATGCCATGATGTTAGGCCCCCTTTTTATGAAGCTATAGGTCTCAATAGCACTTATAACACCTCCACAGAATCAAACCCCTCCTATTGCCCCTGGCAGGACCGTAAAGTCGGCCTAACCCTACAGTTTGTACAGGGCCAAGGACTCTGCCTAGGGACACTGCCGGCTAACAAAGAAGACTCCTGCGCCCACATAGAGACCAATCCACACCTTAATAATATCAAATGGCTTGTCCCAAGAAACAATGGGTGGTGGATATGTTCTGGGACCAGCCTAACCCCTTGCCTCTCAATAGCAGTCTTTAATGCTTCCAAGGAATTTTGCATTTTGGTCACCATTATGCCCTGCATTCTATATCACCCTGAGGAAAGAATGTATTCCTACTGGGGCTCAGATAACCACCTAATGGCCAAAAGAGAACTTGTAACTGCTCTAACAGTCGCAACCCTATTTGGTTTAGGCACTGCAGGGGCTGGAACAGGCATAGCTGCCCTAACTACCCAACAGACAAGGATAACCTCCCTAAGGGCGACCATAAATGAGGACCTTGAAAGAATAGAAAACTCCATCAGTCATTTATTTTTTTTTTAGATTTTATTTATTTATTTGTCAGATAGAGAGCACAGGAGCGAGCACAGGCAGACAGAGAGGCAGGCAGAGGCAGAGGGAGAAGCAGGCTCACTGCTGAGCAAGGAGCCCGATGTGGGACTCGATCCCAGTCATGACCTGAGCCAAAGGCAGCCGCTTAACCAACTGAGCCACCCAGGCGTCCCCATCAGTCATTTAGAAAAATCCCTCACCTCCCTGTCCGAAATGGTACTCCAAAATAGAAGAGGCCTTGACCTCTTATTCCTCCAGCAAGGGGGTCCATGTGCTGCCCTAGGGGAAGAATGCTGCTTTTATGCAGACCACACAGGAGTAGTTAGAGATTCCATGGCCAAAGTCAGAGAAGGCCTACTAAAATGAAAAAAAGGAACAGGAAGCACAACAAGGCTGGTTTGAATCCTGGTTTAATAGCTCACCTTGGCTTACCACGTTAATATCTACTCTATTGGGACGCTTGGTAATTATTATTCTGTTGTTAACATTTGGCCCTTGCATTCTGAACAAATTGGTAAAGTTTATGAGAGACAGACTGGATACCATACAATTAATGGTACAGCAAACTAGATATATACCTCTTCCAGACAAAGAATTGTTGGAGTTAAGCTTCAGGCCTGAACCACAGGATTGTGCTTCATGTCCATAAGTCAAGGGGGGAATGAAGGGCCAAAGTGACGCCATTCAAGGCGGCAGCCCTTTTGCTGTTTACATTAAGCTGAAGACATTCTAAAGCGGTTCCTACATATGCAAATAAAGGATGGGACAAGAGCCAATAGAAATGGTTACTACACATGCAAATAGGGAATCGGACATGAACCAATAGAGGGTGATTCTCCATATGTAAACGAGGGACCAAGTGCATGCCAACCGGGGTTATTGCCCTATATGCTAACAAAGGATAGAAAAACAACCAGTAAGGAAAACTCCCTGTCAGCAGTTTTTCCTAACTGACCAACCCTCCTCGGACAACACAGCTTAAGTCACCTCAGACACCAATCATCTTCAAGGTCACCTACACATGTAACTATGTGACTATGTACTTTTTGCATGTAAAATTGCCTATATGATCTCTGTAAAATTCCAGCGGGCGCCTCCTCCTGGACTCCGCTGCGTCGGTGTGTAGGACGAGGTCCGAGCTGCAGCCCGCCCGACTGAATAAAGCCTTGCTTTTGCATTTCAGAACATTTGGCTCTCGGTGGTCTTTTTGGTGGTGGTCTTATGATCTGGGCATAACATCCACCATGAGATGAGCTCTATCCAGCTGCAACAGTGGGAGCTCTGCTTCATTCCATTAACCTCCCTCTTAAAGGGTTCCACTCATGAAAAGAGGCCCACCAAAACCCTGAAAGAGCTATCTTTAGAACTTCTGCAAGGCAAATGGACCTGAATGGCACAAAGAAGGGACTTCAGCTTGCATTTATTGACTGGTCAAGGAAGGTATAAAAGCTCAGTCTCCTTGGCTAACAGCCATTTTAGATCCAGAATTCCTATAGGGTCAGCTGAGGTCTGGTTTTGACATCAGAGCTTTCATTTTCCCTCTTCCCTATCCTGCATTCTTCACTCTCCTACAGGTTAACCCAAGAATGCTTGGCTTAAGTAAATTTTCTGCATGCTAATCTCAAGAATTTTCTTCCCATAGAATCTGACTTAGAGCAGCTGTAGTTAGAGTGGCAATCTTTCCTTGATATACTCCCTTTAACAAGAAAATCTTTTTTATACTATGGTATTTAAAGAGAGTCTTGAAAATCAAAACTCACATAGCTACCCCTACTGGGTCAATCTACAATTCAAGAATTTAACCTTTCTAGTTATCTTTACAAAACGAAAGTAAAAATTAGAAGGTCATATAGAACATACAAATATCTATACTTTATGTTTTTGTAGCTCTTTATTTAAACAGCTATTGCATTACTTTATGCACATTTTTTTCCCATTGTATGAAATCAACATCACTGCTACATTTTCTTACCTTTCTTCTTTCATAAAAATGTAAAACCAAAGCCTTTTATTTCATTCAGCCTCTAAATCTTTCTACTGGGGAATAACTACAAATGCCTAAAACTCCATTACCAATATTACCAGTCCACTATAGCTAATTATGAAAGCAGACATTAAACAAATAATGACATAAATGATTATTTGAATAACAATTGTGATAAGCGATTTAAAAAAAAGAAAAGAAAAGAAAAGCCAAGGTATATGCACAAGCAACAGCAGACCGTAACATAGCCTGAGGTAGCTAGGTTTGTTTCCTTGAGGCTATGGTATCTAAATTGATCCAAAGAATGAATGAGATTAGCAAGATGGAAGCAAAGTACACCAGAGACAAGAGAATAAGATATAACAGAATTTCAAGATGGGTGGAGAAGATGAGTATCTTCCTTGGTGCTTCTTTCTTAGCCTTTTACAGTATGTTTCAAAATACTGAACACTTAGGTTTAAGAGGCCTCATGAAACTAGTGACAGAGTATTCTTCAGTCTTTGGCTCCATGTGCAAAATGATATGTGTCACCGTTTCCTTTTGAAACACCGGAAATATCCCCATCTTCTTGGGTTTTAGAATATCACTGCCACAGACCACTTTGACCACATTATTGTTTTGCAACCACAGGCTTTAACTGCTTAATAGAAGAGCCCATTGCCTATACTCTAGTAGTTTAAATGCTAAGGAACAAAAAATGTACATTATACAGATGTGGAGATGTTCCATCACGTTTGCATTAAGCAGAATTCCATCCCACTCCTTCTATACACTATATTTCTTAAGGACAAGAATCACACAAAAACCAGGCTTTACACATCTCTCTATCACCAGGACTTAGCACAGTACCTGAAACATAGTAGATATTACATCTAATGAATCGTTTAAATCAAAGTTTTAATAATAGTCATTTGTATTAATTCATACATTGAAATAATAACAGTGATTGAACATGGCAGGAATATTTTATCAACTCCAAAATTAAAAGAATCTTTAAAACATTTTTTAAACTTAAGCTAAATTTACAATTTAAAAACAACTCATGTAATAATTTGTGGTTAACTATTGTTTTTGTGTTTGAGTAGTAGCCAATACAAGAAATAGATGCTTTCTCTTGAAATCAATCTCTTGAAATGAATCTAAGCTAAGATAAACCATCCTGTTGATTCCTTAGCAGAGATTTCAGTAAAGGACTCATGGCAAACATTCAGCACCAAGTTATGCTAGTGGAGGCCTAGAATACCTGGTTAATATTTCATCTCCTCACCAGCCTGTCCATCACTTGACTGTCACATGACAGGTGCGTGTCTCCGGAAGGTGCCACCACAACTTTAAACCAGCTCCTTCTCTTTTTGTTAAAGTATGGAAACAACTGCTACATGATTTTAATCGTTGTCCTGTCATCACATTCTCAGCAGTTTACTTGGGGGCCCAAGTGGCCTTTTGTACTACTATATTTTGGCCAAGTGTAATTCTCCCTTTTAGTGACCGCATAATATAAAAAAGTATCAGAGAAGATAGTGGTATGACATTATGATTAAAGGGGTTTTTATTTTAAGGGAAAAGAGAAAAATCACTGTGAAAGTGAATACAAACTTTCTTGAGAACAAAACGGAAAGTAGTTATGACAATGAAAGCATGGCATAATGAAGATGATTTGGGGCCAGACAATTCCACAGAGGAAAAAAAATCCTATATTAAAATTAACTCTAAATATGTGTGTCCTTCTTAACCAGTGATCTGGTAAGCAAGCAAGGTCAATTTCTTGCTCTTATGGCTCTTAGGATAGACTGTGAAACATCTTTAAAGTTAAATGATGTTGTAGAGCATAGTTCCGTAAATGTGTATTAGCACTAAAATCATGGATGGGAAAAACGCAAGTATAGGAATTACCGTGGGTGGTCTGTGGCCTACTTAACAAAACAACTGATAAACATTACTTCTCTCTCTCACTCAACTATAGAATTATATACATAGTAATATGTATAATGTATTGTATGCACATGTGTAATATATACATACTGATTTAATAATTAATGCACAACTTGAAAACATATCAGAAATTGATTTAAGGCGTTCTGTTTCAAAACTTTAACATAACATACTTTTAAGACTGGGGCATTTACTTTCACATAGCAATATGCATTGAAACACACAGTTTTAACACCAGGGCAGAGCAGACAGCTTCGATTAGGAAACCTAGCGGATATTTCATTTGATTGAACCAAAAGATGAAAAGGCAAGAAAGAAAAAGGATGAAACAATTTCAGATGCTTTCAATGCATTTATCAAATCAGAATGAACTGCTTTTGACTGTGGGTGTAATAACTCAGAAGGTATTCACTAAACCAAAAGGCAAGAACTTCTGTTTCACTGTGACTAATTCAACTTAATGAAATTATTAAAAAAAAAAACTATACATATGAGCTATAAGAAGAAAAGGGAAGATGATAGAAGGGCAAGCAGCAGCAAGTATATTTCATGAGAAGACAATGACAACAATTTTGAACCGATTAATGTTAGAATTCTGCCTGACCTTGAATTTGACAAAACTCAATATAAAGGCTAAGCTTATAAAAGGACTTCAATTATAAGAGGTTATCTAAAAAGTGCTTAAACTGGTTTTCAAGATGAAATACTCACTGAAGTTTGTATTTATTTCGTAAACAACTACGTTAACCTTGCTATTTGCGCTGCCAATGACATCTTCCCAAGACTATAGAATTCCTACACTATAAATCTTTATAGATAAGCAACTCATTCCTTGTTTGTCAAAGTGTGGAAGGAAGTTGTACCAAGAAAATAATATAGAAATGAATCAAATGCAATATTGTATATTACAAAAACAAAATATATTATAGCTCATGCCATATACTTTATAATAATCCCTTATTCCCTAAAGACAAAATTGACACCATCATAACCAACACTTAAACCTCTGAGATGGTCTTAAGAGCTAATAAAAAATAAGAGTATTAATAATCCCTTGCATGTGTTTATTGCCTTACAGTTTACAAATCTCTTTGGCCAGTGTTCTGTGAGTTGTTCTTTACAATGGCCCTATGAGACAGGTAAGGATCTAAGACTTCGAGAGGTGACTTGATTTGTCCAAGGTCATATGGCTAGTAAGAAGCAATCTCAGAATTCAAACACAGTCAGTTTTTTCCAAGACAACTGAACTATTTCTGTGAAGTTATTGTGTCTTTTCTGGGATATGAGATATGCAAAAAGAGAATTTTACAATGTCAACACTCACAAGATTTTATGTGATCTATTATAAAGAAACAGAAGGCCACAATTCTTTCAGGATTTAACACTTCCTCAAATTATCTTCTATAGATTTAAGGTTTCAACCAGGAAATATTGCATAGAATTTCTTATATAGTAGGAACCTTCTTATCAGTCATAATTGGGGACTGTATTAAGTTGTTAATTGAAGAAATCAGTGAAAGTATGAAATCATTAAAAGATAATAAATACTTTAAATTTATTTTGTTAAAACATACAAATGTTTGGGGAGGAGTCAAGATGGCGGAGAAGTAGCAGGCTGAGACGACATCAGGCAGCAGGAGATCAGCTAGATAGCCTATCAAACCATTCCGAACACCTACAAATCCAACAGGAGATCAAAGAGAAGAAAAAAAACAATTCTAGAAACAGAAAATCAACCACTTTCTGAAAGGTAGGACCAGCGGAGAAGTGAAGCCAACGCGACGGGAAGATAGACCCCAGGGGGAGGGGCCGGCTCCCAGCAAGCGGCGGAGCACAAAATCAGGACTTTTAAAAGTCGGCTCCACGGAGGGACATCGCTCCAGAGGCTAAACTGGGGTGAAGACCTCATGGGGACAACGTGGACTCAGGTCCCGCGGGGTCACAGAAGGATCAGGGGTGTCTGAGTGCCGCAAAGCTCACAGGTATTAGAGCGGGGAAGCCGGCTGCGGAGACAGAGCCAAGGTTTCCTAGTGGTCTGTGACACGGACCAGTGCTCTGTGGCACGGGCCGGTGCTCTGTGCAAGGGGTCCCCACAAGATCCGGGAAGACTCCAACCCGGGAGAGCTCAGGGATCTACGGGGTTCGGAGACTCCAGGTGGGACTCTGCCAGAGACAGAGACACTTGGTCACAGGCTGGGTGAGCTCGGAGCACTCCCAGAAGCCAGTGAGACGGGACTGCTTACGCACGATTTTCTCTGAGCGCGGTCTCCGGGCGCGCGCGGTCTCCGGGCGCAAACGTGGGCTGGGGAGACCGGAGGGATTAAACGCTTTTCTCTGAAGGCACACTGAAGACTGGGGCCCCTAGCTCTCGGCTCCTCTGAACCGGAGATTGGGAGGCCGCCATTTTCATTCCCGTCCTCTGGAACTCTACGGAAAGCGTTCAGGGAACAAAAGCTCCCGAAAGCGAACCTGAGAGGATTACTTAGCCTGGCCCCTGGTAAGGGCGGTGCAACTCCGCCTGGGGCAAAGACACCTGAGAATCACTACAACAGGCCCCTCTCCCAGAAGATCAAAGAAATACAGCCAAGACCAAGTTCACTTAACAAGGAGAACAGCGGATTCTTATCTGGACAAAATGACAAGG
>ML102546.1:0-46764 GCA_003697995.1 Taxidea taxus jeffersonii
TCTTTCAGTTTTTGTTTGTCCTGGAAGCTTTTAATCTCTCCTTCTATTTTCAATGATAACCTAGCTGGATAAAGTATTCTTGGCTGCATGTTTTTCTCGTTTAGTGCTCTGAATATATCATGCCAGTTCTTCCTGGCCTGCCAGGTCTCCGTGGATAAGTCTGCTGCCAATCTAATATTTTTACCATTGTATGTTACAGACTTCTTGTCCCGTGCTGCTTTCAGGATTTTCTCTTTGTCGCTAAGACTTGTAAATTTTACTATTAGATGGCGGGGTGTGGACCGATTCCTATTGATTTTGAGGGGTGTTCTCTGCACCTCCTGGATTTTGATGCTTGTTCCCCTTGCTATATTAGGGAAATTCTCTACAATAATCCTCTCCAGTATACCTTCTGCTCCTATTTCTCTTTCTTCTTCTTCTGGAATCCCAATTATTCTAATGTTGTTTCGTATTATGGCATCACTTATGTCTCGAGTTCTCCCCTCGTGGTCCAGTAGTTGTTTGTCTCTCTTTTGCTCAGCTTCTTTATTCTCTGTGATTTGGTCTTCTATATCACTAATTCTTTCTTCTGCCTCATTTATCCTAGCAGTAAGAGCCTCCATTTTTTATTGCACCTCATTAATAGCTTTTTTTATTTCAACTTGATTAGATTTTAGTTCTTTTATTTCTCCAGAAAGGGCTTTTATTTCTCCTGACAGGATTTCTCTAATATCTTCCATGCCTTTTTCAAGCCCGGCTAGAACCTTGAGAATCGTCGTCCTGAATTCCAGATCTGACATATTACCAATGTCTGTATTGATTAGGTCCCTAGCCTTCGGTACTGCCTCCTGTTCTTTTTTTTGTGGTGAGTTTTTCCGCCTTGTCATTTTGTCCAGATAAGAATCCGCTGTTCTCCTTGTTAAGTGAACTTGGTCTTGGCTGGATTTCTTGTTGATCTTCTGGGGGAGGGGCCTGTTGTAGTGATTCTCAAGTGTCTCTGCCCCAGGCGGAATTGCACCGCCCTTACCAGGGGCCAGGCTAAGTAATCCTCTTAGGTTCAATTTCGGGAGCTTTTGTTCCCTGAACGCTTTCCGTAGAGTTCCAGAGGACGGGAATGAAAATGGCGGCCTCCCAATCTCCGGTTTGGAGGAGCCGAGAGCTTGGGGCCCCAGTCTTCAGTGCGCCTTCAGAGAAAAGCGTTTAATCACTCCCGTCTCCCCAGCCTCCACCCATGCTTGGAGAAAATCGTGCGTAATCAGTCCCGTCTCACTGGCTTCTGGGAGCACTCCGAGCTCACCCAGCCTGTGACCAAGCACCTCTCTCTCTGGCAGAGTCCCACCTGGAGTCTCCGAACCCCATAGATCCCTGAGCTTTCCCGGGTTGGAGTCTCCCCGGATCTTGTGGGGACCCCTCGCACAGAGCACTGGCCCGTGTCACAGAGCACCGGCCCATGTCACAGACCACGGCTCTAGGAAACCTTGGCTCTGTCTCCGCAGCCAGCTTCCCTGCTCTAATATCTGTGAGCTCTGTGACACTCAGACACCCCCGATCCTTCTGTGACCCTGTGGGACCTGAGTCCACGCTGTCCCCGTGAGGTCTTCACCCCGGTTTAGCCTCTGGAGCGATGTCCCTCCGTGGAGCCGACTTTTAAAGTCCTGATTTTGTCTCCGCCGCTTGCCGGGAGCCGGCCCCTCCCCCTGGAGTCTATCTTCCCGTCGTGTTGGATTCACTTCTCCACTGGTCCTACCTTTTAGAAAGTGGTCGATTTTCTGTTTCTAGAATTGTTGTTTTTCTTCTCTTTGATCTCCTGTTGGATTCGTAGGTGCTCGGAATGGTTTGATAGGCTATCTGGCTGATCTCCTGCTGCCTGATGTAGTCTCAGCCTGCTACTTCTCCGCCATCTTTCGGGAATAGTGTCTTTAAAACAGATTAGAACCTGAAGCTCTCAACCATAGTTTTTATCTGTATTTTATTTTTATTTTTCTATCCTTTTGAACTGTATTTAACTCAAGGTGTATATACCCTGAGGACATTGATTAGAGGACTGTGATGTAAGTTGGAGTAGTCAGGAGGGGACCAGCCAACCTCTCACTGGCCCCAAAGTACATCTGGTCACTCTTCAGGGACTCAGAGCTTGGAAAGACTTGCTGGCACCAGGCAGCCCTTGTCAAATTAGTCTAACAAATCACCTGCCAGCTCACTTAGTTTTTTGTTCCTTCACTGGCTGGAAAGGGTCAGGATGACATGAGAGCTGCACGTCTGACTGCCAGCACTTTGGTACAGAATGTACTGTGGCATACAGGAAAATGTCTGTGAGAGTAGAGGCCAATAGTTTAAGATGACACAGCAAAATTTGGACAAGGTCTCCTGGGGTATGTGAGCATGTCTTGGATTGGCAATGCAAGGAGAAAAGAAAGTACATGTGCATAAAAAATGTGGGTTGATATTATCAGGCATTTCTCATCTTTTATAAAAACATGGAGTAATTTAAAGAATTAAAGAATAATCCAATCTTAGTTAGGAATGTATTCTGCATCGTATGCCTGGTAGATTTGGTTTGATCTGTAATATGACTGTCAGGAACTGTGAAGGATGTAAGTAAGACCTATGCTTACTTTCAAACCAACAAGGTAACCTACCACAGTTTCATGGACACTGATAGAAGACACGAGACCACTGGGTCAGAGGTAAAAAACAGTTTACTACTCAAAGTAAGGCCATAGCCAAAGTATCATCTATTTCATGCTGCTTGACCAAGGCCTTATTCCCACAGGGTGACATGAAAAGGGCCAAATGATACCTGTACCCATCATGGATTCCTTTATAGGAGAGGAACCCTGGGCCTCAGGAACTAGAACTTTTTATAATGGGCAGTAAGCATGATTCTCTTTGCTCTGGTGGGAGATATTATCTCTATCTTCCCATGCTATTTTCTACTTAAACATTTTTGAAATAATAGTCTTGGAACAAAGGCAGTCAGTGCTTCTGTTTGTACTCCCAACAACAACTAGTTGCATTCCCTTCAGAGGCTTCCTCCAAGGATCTGAGTTTCAGCCTGGGTCAAGAAGAAACATGATAGTGGTTACTTTGGCTACTGCTACATGAGCCCCAGTTAGGAGAGTTCTCTAAGCACTAGTACTCAGAGTGGTAGCCCATGAATCAGCAGCATCTGGAAGCTTGTTGGACACCTAGAATCCCATTCTTACCCCTAGACCCAAAGAATCATAATCTATTGTCACATGATCTCCAGGAGATTCATATGCACATTAAATTTTTGATAAGAACTGCTTTAACTCATTCTGGATGTAGAAAACTCTAAACACCCAAGTAAATACCAGGGTATCTATGGCATAGTATTATGAAAAATGTCTGTAACTGGGGTGACCATATGTTCCCATTTATACCTGTTTTCCCAGTGCAGTTATTGAATCTCCTTTTACTTCCAAAAGTGTCCTCGTTTGAAAGATAAAGTATATAAAGGTTACACTGGGAGTTGTTTGGAAGAGCTGGTCTGGGGTGCAAGTATATCCCTTGATGATGAAGGTACCCAAGAAGAATACATGTGTTTAGGGGAGGAAGATACTTGGAAAGAAGAAAATATAGATAGATAGATGATAGGTAGCTACTGAAGTAAGGGCAGATCCCACATTGACCCCAGCATAGACATCAAATTCTTTGTTCAGTGGTCATCCCTTGGCCTGCTTAGTATGGCAGTCCTATATTCTTAAGCTTGTCTGCCTGTCTTTCCTTTTTTCTTCTTTTGCCTTGCAGAAAATCCTTCCAATATCCACTATATTGAACAGCTGAGTGGAGTGGATGAAACCTTCTCAGGAACAAGCCTGCATCTCAGCACATCCTTTTCCACAGGCACTGTCTTTTCTGGCAGCTTCTTGGATTCCCTCCTGGCCACAGTAAGTGAAGCTAAGTGCAGCTTGCAGAGGAGAGAAAGGATGGTTCAAGCTTTGGGAAATAATGAGAATGCCTCACAATTCAGTGTTCTCTTTGATTTTCTGAAAAATCTTGTTCACATATATTATTTCATCTTTTTCACAACTACTTGGCAGAGGAGGCCAAATTTTCACATTTTCAAGATAAAAACATGTCTGGCCCTTAGAACCAGAACAACTTGGTACCAGGAAGAATGAACACATAAAAAGCAGAGTGCCCACATTTTAGCTTCAATTACATCTTGGCAGACCAAGCTCTGGTTTCAGAGCTTAGAAGACACTGCTTTCTTTTGTCCCAAAAATGTCCCCAACAGCTTATACAGAAATTTTCCATAAGGGGACACGGGGACCAAGGAAAAGCTTTGACCTTTGGTGGTATGAGCTTTGTTCAGAGTTAAATCAACACTCCCTCCATGCTGCCCCGCTCCTGGGGTATGGTTTTGATTATGTGGTTGCTCTTCAGCTCTCAGGTGCTCTTTAGCTTCTGAGCAGATCCTTGCCTTGGCTATTTCTGTAAGTGGTGCTGATCCACTGGGTGAATACCTACTCTGTGCAGGGCACACTGTTCTAAATGCTAGGAGTACAGCAATGATAAAACAGACTAACATCTATACCCATGTGGAGCTCAGGCTCATAGAGGAGAGTAGCAGAAACATGATAAACAAGGAACATATGTGGCATGTCAGAGAGATAGAAGACTAAAGCAATGTGAGATGAGAAATACAGGGGTTAGGAAAGGAGCTGAAAGTTTCAATAGTGTGGCTAGGGAGGGAAGGCAACACTGACATGGTGGCATGGGAGTCCACCTACGGAGAAGAGAGCACTCACCATTCTGATCTTTGGGGAAGAAACACACTGGGCAGAGAGAAGAAGGGAAAAGGCAGTGAGCTGTAAGCACTCTTGGTTCATTCAAGGAATTGGACCAAAACACAAAATCTATGCACAAAATCTATACATAGCCATTGATAAATGGCTGCAAGAACTCCTCTAAAGGAAATCCTTGTTATCTAAGACCTCCCAGACTCCTTCTCCCCATATTTTCCAAGGAAGGGTTGCAGCCTAGCTGAATAACAGTGTACAGGTGCCCAGGGCTCTGAACGCAGTTTGATAAACTTGCAGCCTTCTATAATTCCATGTGGAAGGGCCATCATTCCTGAACTGTGTGGATGCCTCAAAGGCACAGTTGGCACTTTTAGGGGAGCATGGCTGGGCCACACATGCTGCCCTCATAGTATTAGTGCCACTGGTCCTGAAGGGATTATGTTGCCTTGGGCTCTGCTTCCCTAAGCCTTGAGGATGGTGGGGGGGGGGGTCCTCACAAACCCCATCAAGCTATCAGAGAGATCAAACCATGTCAGTGATAGTTTAACATTGAGCATGTTGGTAGACAATGAATTTCCTAAAGGGTTAGACAGCATTCAGCCTTAACCGAGCCAGGAGTCAAGTCAGAAGACTTTTCTGGGAAGGTGGCTCTGTCAGGGAAAGGGTTTTATCACTGTCTGTTATTGATATGTTACTTTGCCTATAATTAATGACTGGAATGTCAGGCAGGAGGTGACTTTGGATGAACTGGACTTGTCTGCAGGTTACATTTTAAATGGGGTTAAGGGGAACTCTCAGAGATCCCTAGATGGCAGGCAGCTTTGTGCCTTAAATTAAACTGGAGCCTTAATTAATCTCCACTGGCCCCCAGAGGTAGGAACAAAGTCACCGACTCTGTTTAGAGCTAGTGGGAAGGGCAGGATGGGCAGAGAAGAGCTGAGAGAGTAGACATAAAAATAAAAGAACACATAATGTCAGCCAACATAGCAAACACAAACTTGGTCTTGGGAGCCAGCAGCTGGGCCTATCCCCACTCACCATAGGTCCTGTGACCACAATGAGGAGCAGCACCACCTCCAAGGCTACCTTCAGATATTGTATCAGTGGGCTTCTCAGTGGGAGAGGATAATTTAGTCCTCCTAGAAAAGGAAATAAGTTATGTAAAGACTCAGGAGTCTTTCCCACAGTGAAGTCTATAGGAGAGAGAAAATCCACACACTGTGCCTGATACAGGGGAGAGTCACATGAAGTCACAAGCATAACAATCGAGCTTCAGGGCAAACCTTTCTGGCTTGGGTCTTGACCCTCTGCATATCTATCTACCTAGTGGCATTCTGTCTCAGCTCTTGAATCCTTAATGATTCATGGCACAACAAAATGAACACACTTTAATACTATTTGGATCTCCAGTCTTAAATCCCTGGCCATGATGAACTGAGCTAGACCTTTGAAAATGATCAGGTCATACTGCCCACTCTTAATTCCCTTGTCTCTAGGTCTGGTGCTACTGGGTCCACTTGGCTTTCTAAAGGTGGACTTTCCATTGTCCAGCCACACAGAAAGAAAAAGCCCACAGGCCAGGTCCGGGCCTCCAATTCTATCATCTTGAGTCTTCTGAGTACCATTTAATTTTGGCTGGCCACCTGACCTTACATCTGGTCTCCTGGAACTGAGAGCAGTAGCTTCAGAGAAGAGACCATTTATCCTCCGGCACTGAAACGTCTGGGAGCAACCACTGTGTAGCTGCAGCATACATTCGTCCATACTCCAGTTTCTTCTCCATCCATAGTGGAGCACCGATATGGGAAAGAAAGGCAAAGCTCTTGGTCCTAAAGCTAGGACAGCTGTTGTGGGCTCCATGGTTATCACTCCCTCTGACACATTCCCATGGAAGCTGCCACTAACGATCACAGTTCTCTGCTTCCAGATCACACCCACAGGTCTTTCCCAACACAGACCTCAAGGCAATTTCTGCCAGTAAATTTTCTTTCAGAATAATGTTAATAATCATAGCAAAAGCTGTGATAAGAAGAGTAATTACATCTTTGAAGCACTTACTTTGGACCAAAGTCTTTGCTACAATACCTTGTATTGTATTCTTTCAACCCAAATAGGAGAATACAATTATGAGCCTCATTTTACAAATCAAGATTCTGAGGCTTAGTGGGACAATGAAATGCCAAAATCACAGTCCTTACAGATGACAAACTGGTTTTTGAGCCCCACTGTATATGATTCCCAAGTTAGACCTCACTGTCACAGTCCTCTGTCCTTCCAGAAAGCTCTTTCTGTGATTATGTGTATCCTTCCAGTGCACCGATTTTCAAGTTTTTCTTAAAGGAATCTGCCCCCTGGGTGCTCAGTAGGTGCAGGGAGAGGCCCAGGGTGCACCCACCCCATCATGCCCCCTGCCTGCACCTGTCTCCTCAATCAAAATGACTGCTTTCATCCGTGCTTCTGCCTACGATTTGATGTGAAGGAGGATTTCTGTTGTTAAGAAGACTTAGAAAACCACTCCCTAAAGTTAGAATATATGACCAACAGAGGGAGAGGCATAAAATGAAAGGACCAGAATCCTTTTCTCTCTTCTAAGACAGATTTTCAGTTTCCAGTCAAGAGTCCTGTATGAGAAATAAGAGTCCACCATCCCGCCCCATTCTGCATGTGCGTTTTGTCCCATAACAGCCCCCCCACCCCAAAGAACACCCTCCAGGGGGTTCTTCCAATGTGCTGTCCAGCTCAATGCACCAAGAGATCTGTTTTCCACTGCTGCATGGTTGGAAGTTATAATTAGAGGTCTGTTTCCTTGATGTCCACACCACACAGAAGTGTAAGGGGGAATATAGAAGCATTCAGAACAGATTCCCTCAGGAAAAAGTTAGCTATCACCTCATCCAAGTCAGAAATAAGATGAGATCACCAATCTTGATTCCGATTTCTCCCCCTTTTTCTCCATTCCCCCTTAATAAATGCAAAGGAATGAATGTCCAAGTCCCAAGGATAGAACAAGGCCTGAATATTATTAAGTAATATATAAGTTGTGAGAGATACCACAGATTCATTGTAGCTAAAAGTTAAAACACTTTGGGCTGCAACATTTTCTAACCCTGGAAGTCCAAATTTTAGTAAATCTGATTATATTAGAAACACTATCCAAGTTTAAAGGTCTTAAAATATTTGAAGAACATTTCAACTTTCGTATTTTCTTGAGAAAGAAAAAAGAAAAGGAAAGGAGTGGGGAAGGAAAGAAGGCAAGGAGGGAGGAAGGGAAGAAAGGGGGAAGAAGGGAGGAAAAAAGAAAGAGATCATTACCATAGAACCCTGAATAATAAGAATATTAGATGAGCTCATGGAGTAAGGGTGACATGTAAATCCCTTTATTTCCCCCAATATAGAATTGCTATCCTTTTGATGTCAAAACTGAAGAAATGATATATTCAAAAGCTAAGCCTCCCAGTTAAATATGTAAAGTACAAGTTTCCCTAGAGCCTTTGACACCAGGATAACCCTAGAATTTATACCTTTTCTTTAATCAGTGGAGAATTATTCTAACAGCATTATGTATAATCACTCTATACTATGGTCACTTGTTTTTAAACGGATTGTGGCTCAACCTGGATTTATATCCCCTGTTCATCCCTGGATTTCAGGGAGCTGATTCCATAAGCACACTTCTGGGTGGTAGCAAAATGGAACAAAGAAGAAATAAGGAGACCATCAGTCAGGGGAATCCCTTCATTCAGGATGTTAGAAGGAAAAGGCATTTGAAGTCATCTTTTAACCTAAAAACTATTTTAAGACTTATTTTCCTGTTTCATATAGCTTATATTTTTTCCCAGACCCTCTTGTCCCAGTGGCTTCTACATTTGACCAGCAATATTTGTTTATTTGTTAAAAACTGACTGCCAATTGCAGTCAATATTCTTTTTTTTTTTAAGATTTTTTTTATTTATTTGAGAGAGAGAGAGAGACAGAGTGAGACAGCATGAGAGGGGAGGTCAGAGGGAGAAGCAGACTCCCCATGGAGCTGGGAGCCCGATGTGGGACTCCGGGATCATGACCTGAGCCGAAGGCAGTTGCTTAACCAAATGAGCCACCCCAGGCGTTGAACACCTGCCTTGTTCAATGCACCCCTGAGGACATGAATATTAAATAGACAAAGTCTGTCCTCTGAAAGACCATATCATTTAAGGAAGTGCTGCCCCAGAGGGTAATCTAAGCACCAACCAGTGTCAGAACCACCAGAGATGGCCTTTAAATTTCTGATTCCCACTCCTCTCTATACAGTCTGATCCACTAGATCTTGGATCCCAGAAATCTGCACTCATGAGTACCCTTCCAGGCGATCCCAATACATGAGAACAGAATTTCATAATGTGTGTGGCCTATCTCATTTCATCCCACAAACAATGCTCAAAGATGGTACTATCATGTCAACTTGAAAGGTTATAAAACTCTCTGAGAAAATACATGAATTGTTCAAAGGTACTCAGGACATGGCAGTCCCAGGATTCAAAGTCAGACAAACTTCTAACTATAAAATACAGAAGGACGAAATGGAGCAAAAGCCAGTGTCTGTGGGATCACCAAAAAAGGAAAACTTCTTCCTTATGAGACGAGCAGCATAGAGTTTGCCAGTCATAGAGCGTGATGGGTGATTGGTCAGATGTTCCAAAGCAAAGGTATAGAGGAGAACATATGTAGCTCGAGCAGCAGATGGACTGTCGTGCATCGCAGGCACAATTAATGGAGGAGATGAGCTTGGTTTCACAGCAAGGGTGTGACATTTAAGGTTTGAGGAGGTGGGTGGCATGATTTGATTCATGTCCTAGAGAATCTCTCTGGAAACATTTTGAACATGAATTGCAAGTAAGAATAAAAACAAGACAGGAAGACTAGCAAACAGACCCCTATCATAATTCAGTCTGCAGAAGACAGTCCCTGGATTTAGAGAAAGTGAATGGCAAAATTTCTAGGACAGTAACAATTGAGGTCATCCCTATTCTTTTTCATAAAAACAAAAGTATTGATTTTTATATAGGTAATACATAAACATGTAAATCCTCCTGTCTACTGGAGTAAAAGTCTAATTTAGATAAAACATAATGTTGAAAATTTAAAACACTATGTATTCAATAGATTTGGGAAAATCTAATGGGTAATATATTACAGTGCTATTTACATGTATGCCAATGCCTAGTTGATACTAAATATAGTAGGAATCCTTTGGGAAAGTATTTTAAGTATTTTAAGAACATAGCTAGGGTTATTCAGACTCAAAGTAGTTTCAAAATAAGAAGCTGTCCCACATGTTCTCCTTTGGTTTCATTTTGATGCCAAAGATTCCAAAATTCTATTAATTTATTCAACACCTACAATTTGTATAGTACACAAGAACTAGGGGAGACCTAAATATTAATAAGACCCAAGTCAATACCTGTCCTTATGTAGGTCACAATCAAAAGGAGGAGACCATCAGTCAGGAGATCCCTCAGTCAGGACATTAAGAAGGAAAAGGCATTTGAAATAATCTTTTAACCTATTTAATATAAGTAGACTCACATCCAAAAAATTCAGTTACAGATGATAGTAATAGTATCAGTAGTCCCCTGAGGAAAAATCTATAAAAATCACATTAAGTACATAGTTTTAAAAATATATTGATGATTATAAGGGTATCTGTGACTCAACATACTCCTCTGGTTATTTTTGGAATTGGGGACATCCTTGGTGTTAGCATCATTACCCATTTTCTTCTTGGGCCACAGTGTAAGCCATGAGAGACCAGGAGCTGGGTCAGTGTTATTTTCTCTGTACCTTGCCTAACCCAGTGTCCTACCTGAACCGAGAGCTTTTAGTTGATTTTAATAATGATGAGAGACCCAGTTTGGCCTCACTGGGTCCATTTTAAACAGTGATTCCCCCTAAGTCTGCAAGACTTAACATCTCCACAGTGTCTGTGCTCACTCTTCTGACTTTGCACGTGGCTTGTCCTTGCTTTCCAGGCCTTCTACAATTATCATGTCCTGGAATTACTTCAGATGCTGGTGACAGGAGGGATAAGTTCTCAGATGGAACAACACTTGGATAAGAGTGTCTGTGGGCTGACAAACCACGGTGCTTCATTTATGTCTGAAAGAATGCGGTGTAAGCTGGGGATTCTGTCCTTAAATGAAACTATTTTGTCAGACATTAAAGTGAGTCTACTCTTATCATAATAAAGGTCCCCACTTCCTTACTACTCTGGGTTGCTGAAAATGATTCAGGCTTTTTGGGTTCCTAGATGGCCTAGAGCATAGAAATAATACCAAAAGCTAATACAACCATGTATTCATAGAATATTTTAAAATTTAAAGAGCATTTTCATGTATCCTATTTATTTTTTTACAACAATTCCAGGAGGTAAGTAAGGCAGGTATTATTATCCTCATCTTCCAGATAAAAAGTCCAAGTATGCAGGAAGCGTCTGAGAAATATAATAACTTTGTACCTTAACAAGTTTATTAATAATTATTATAACTAATATTTACTGAGCATGTTCCCTGTGCTCGTTTGCTTTGTTGTTGTTGTTTACTTAATCTGTCCAAGGATTTATATGGTAGGCATTGTTATTAATTGCACTGAACAGATCAAGAAACTGAGACTCAGAAACAAGGACTTGCCTGAGGCCACACTGTGTCCCACTAGAAAAGCAGGGAACCCTCCAAGGCAGCCTGACCCAGGCTCTGCTCTCTCTTCCTATACCTGAGCTGATAAAGAAATCTGATCATGTCAGTCTAAATCAGGCAAAGGGGCTCTGTGTTTGGGTCTAAGACTCTGATTGGGCTAGCCAGGGGAAAATGCTTGAATTTTCTAAGCCCACTGAGCTAGTGAGCAGTAGATTATGGCAAGGGGAAAAGGTCATTATGGCATAGTCATGGGGCATCTGTGTGTTTGGGCATCACTGTGGAGTCTAACCTAGCAATGAGTAATGTACTTATCAGTGCCTTTTGATCTAGCTTTGGTTGACATTACATTTAGCCCTCTATCAGTGTCTAGAACAGGACATTTTAAGGAAATATTTTTTGTTTGTTCAGAGGACATCAGCAAAACCCCCTTCACGTGGAGCAGGCTCTTCCAGGTCTCTGCATCTGATATGTCCTGATAGGTACTGCCAAAGAGGGAAAACCCCATGCTTCGTACATCTGAATTATAGGTGCAAACAACATGGCAAAGTTCTCATAGCACATTCTGGTCCTTTGCATTTTTGTGGTCCTGGGCTCCTCACCCGAGACTGACTTGTGAGTGATTATAATCCCAGAACAAGTGCCCCTGGCAACCTCTTGTCACTATCAGAGGTGACAGTAGACTGGGCAACATTACTCTCCTTCCTTTCTCTACTTGAATCTGGTCCTCATCTTGTTTTCTACCCTAGCAAATAACATAATGAAACAAACTGTTCTCATGTGACTTCATTGAATCCATTTGCTGCTGCTTTGACCCTGTTGGGGTCATGCCTTTGTTGGCTATAGCCTGAGAGCAGTGTCAAGAGGAATGCTTGGGACTATAAACTGTGGTGGAGTAGGATGAGAAGATCACTCTCTGGAGGACACTGAACATCCCAACCCATTATATAGATTGAAAACTGAATTTCCCAATCTTTTACTAATTGTTACTTCTTTAACGGTTACCAAAATAGCGGATAGTAATAAAAACTAGATAACAGCATGCTATGCCATGCCCACAAGAGGCTCTTGAAAGTCCACAGTGATAAAAATAATCACTGGGATTAGATGCTCAGAACTTATCATAAACCTAATTTCCTACTTAACACTGCCACCATAAAAGATATTAGGAAATGGCTTTTGGGTCTTCCAAACCTTTAGTGCAAGGAGAGACAATAGCTTTCCAGTAAGTGCTTGTTATTGCCTAATTAAAGTACCAACAGACACATGTTTTTCTCTTTTCTCCCCAGCCAAGAAAGACATTTGGGCAAGTGTTCTGTGGCTCATTAGATAATTTTGGAATCCTGTGCCTTGGTTTATACCGCATGATAGATGAAGAGGAGAACAAGCCGGAACAAAATAGGGGAGTATGCTTGCTTGGAGAGTGCTACCCTTCTATCCAAACATAAGAACCAAAGTTACTTTATTCAATATTAAAGAGAAATCCAGAGATCAGGGTTCATAATTACAAAGAAGGGCCAGGGGAAGTAGACAGTGATGTAGGAAGAAGGAACCTGTGTGTAAATAACATGAATTAACTGATGATCTGACTAATATTGACCATGTAAGGAGAATGGTGTCTATGTCCCCAGTGAAATGTGAGATGTAGACCCAGACTTTAAATCAGGATTCTTTTGTAACTTATCCCTCATCCATGTCCATGTGACGTTTTTTAAAGTTTGTTTTATTTATTTATTTATTTAATATTATGTTCAGTCAGCTGACATATAATATATCATTAGATCTTGATGTAGTGTTCAACAATTCATTAATTGAATATAACACCCAGTGCTCATCCCATGTGCCCTCTTTAATATCTATCACCCAGTCACCCCATCTCCCACCCCTTCTGTAACCCTCAGTTTGGTTCCTGTAGTCCAGAGTCTTTTATGGTTTGTCTCCCTCTCTGATTTCTTTCCATTCAGGCTTCCCTCCCTTCCCCTGTTGTCCTCTGATCTATTCCTTATGTTCCACATATGAGTGAAACCATATGATAATTGTCTTTCCTTGCTTGACTTATTTCGCTTAGCTTAATCCCCTCCAGTTCCATCCATGTCAATGCAAATAGTAAGTATTCATTCTTTCTGATGGATGAGTAATATTCCATCGTACATATATGGACCACATCGTCTTTATCCATTCGTCTGTTGAAGGACACCTCAGCTCCTTCTACAGTTTGGCTATTCTGGACATTGCTGCTATGAACATTGGGGTGCATGTGCCCCTTCTTTTTACTACACCTGTATTTTTGGGTAAATACCTAGTAGAGCAATTGGTGGGTCATACTGTAGCTCTATTTTTAATGTCTTGAGGTTCCATACTGTTTTCAAGAGTGGCTGTATAAGCTTATCTATGAGACTTCTTAAAGGTGAAAGCCACTGTCCACATTGGAAAGATTTATTTGTTTTCTGTTGGATTCATTGGGTAAATATTTATTGACTGCCTCATTTTTCGCCCACTGTGTTTTACACATATAAATTATGGGAGTGATATGCTCGGATTTCAGTTGAAAGAGCAATCTGACCACAGTGTAGGAGAACATAAATGAAATGCATGTGGAGAGAGGGAGGGGGAAAGAAAGTGTGCAATCTACAGAAAACACAATAATATATGTCCAAACTAAGATCCTCAGAGTGGGATTGGACAGGATTCAGTAGAAGAAGGAGAAATTAAAAACATAGAGTGGAAGAAGATTGAAGGAAATTTGTTCTCCTTTCTGAGGGGAACAAAACCAAGATACTCAAAGTGGGGTAGTCTTTTTTTTTAAGATTTTATTTATTTATTTGACACACAGAGATCACAAGTAGGCAGAGAGGCAGGTGGAGAGAGAGGAAAAGTAGGCTCCCCGCTAAGCAGAGAGCCTGACATGGGGCTCCATCCCCAGGACGCTGGGATCATGACCCGAGCCAAAGGCAGAGGTT
This sequence comes from Taxidea taxus jeffersonii, assembly GCA_003697995.1. Lineage (NCBI taxonomy): Eukaryota > Metazoa > Chordata > Mammalia > Carnivora > Mustelidae > Taxidea > Taxidea taxus. Next base: position 14,374 of record ML102546.1, read on the forward strand.
TTAACCCACTGAGCTACCCAGGTGCCCCTGAAGTGGGGTAGTCTTGAATGGAAAGAAGACTTTTCTACTTATCAGAGAAAGGAAGGAAAAGAATGGGTGCCGAGGCAAACATAGTCATAGGTGAGGGCTGTACTCAAAGGAATTTGTATGTAACACCAGGATTTTCCTGTGAAGTATAGGCATAGCCATTGCTGAGATGGTAGTGGCACTAGAGTTTGAAAGAAAAAGTGTCCTAAGTGCCAGAGGCCTAAATAAACATGGAGGTCTATAGATGACACCAGTGAATCGAGAGAGAAGGTGATACGGCTATAGAGCATTAATCACAAAGACGCTGAGGGAGCAGTGATATTCTGGAAGCAGCATTGTAAAGCATGAATGATGCTGGTTTCTCTCTCTGTCTCTGCCTGAACTCCATACCCTTGATCCAACACCTCCGAAAAACCTATGGAGCTCAGTAATTGGAAGAATGTGCAGCCCATACTTGAGAGGACTCCAGGAAGGAAATGATATTTCTGTTTCAAAGGGAGTATTTGACTATAGTAGGTCTTGCTCAAACTATTATAGACATGACAGGGGATTCAGTGGGAAAGATATAAGGGGGAAGATTATTCAGCAAAAAGAGGTCAGAGATACTCTCAGATGGTTGTTCTGTAAAGAAGAGGTGACCATTTGGGGCAGCGATGAAGAAATGCAGGATAAAAGCCATGAAAGTTAATTCTGCCTCAATGTTCTGACCAGAATGCTGGGGTGTAATTAACTTAACTCACATTATTGAGGATTTGCCATGTGCCTGATACTGGGCTAAGACATCCTGCTTCCTTAGGAAGTCTTCTTATGCAGTCCAGGATCTGGATGTTCTTTAAGACTCATTAACATTCACTATTTGCTTACTAGTCAAAGTTTCAAATAAAACTTCAGTTTAATATTCTTCCCCCCTACACTGGACACTCTACATTGTGAAAGCTGGTGGCATAAGTATTAAGGTAGGCCCAAGGTAGAATTGAAAAAGCTGGAAGTATGCAGTATTCTGATTTTGCTTGGCCAAGTGCTCAATATTGGGATGACTGAATTCATTAATGTAGTAGATGTTAAAAGCAGGGAAACCTGGAGTCCAAAAGGCCATTAGACATCTTTCAATCCACATCTCTATCTATCCTTCTCCCATTAAAATGTTGAACAAATCAAGGCCCAAGGAAGGGAGATGCCATGCCGAACTCAGGTCAGAGATTCTTGTGTTTGGAGGCAGGAGTGAATGTTAGTCTCCTGATTACTAGTCTAGGACTTCTGTTGCCCTGTGCCAGAAGTATTTACTCTTAATGAGAAACCAATGAAGCCAAGCATAACAAAAAACATTTCCTCCTCTGGCCCAGCAGAAAGACTTTCTTGTTTGGGCCATTGCCTGGAGCTACAACCGTCCCAGCTGCAGAAGCTCCAGAGTCATCTTTGGCTTTTCTTACAGGTTTGTGATCACCCGGCCATCCAATAATTTTAAGCTCCTGCCCTCGGATCTTGTGTTTTGTGCCATCCCTTTCAGCACTTCTTGTTATAAGTTGGATACTACATCTCCAAGTCCATATGAAACGATAAATATAGTGCCAACATCAGAGAAACCTGCAAACACGAATCATTCTTCTACCATTAACCCAGTCAGTCAGACAACAACACAACCTTTGACGACATCCGTCCATTATTTGGAGCCAAAAAATATTTCCATTAGTGATTCTAAGCAACCTGTATTGACTCAGAGCAGTAAACTACCATCCCAGACATATTTAGGTGAAACTGAAACCACGAGAGAAAATGGGAAAGAAAAAATGAAGGAAAGCACAGAGGAGAATGTCCCTGCTTCTTCAAAACCAAACTAAGGCTTGATGATATTCTCACTACTTGTAAAGCTTCTCCAGAGATGGTGACTTTGAACAGGAAAATAAAAATGGAAGCATGCCACTTCTGTGCCCATTGGTTAGTGGTGGATCAGCAAACCCACACTGGGGAGAGATGAAAGTCTGATCCAATCCCACTGGGTCTAGAGTAATAAATAAAGAAATGCATGATGAATGCTCTGTAAGGAAAGTTCATTGCTCTGTGTCCGTTGTCCCTCAAGCAGAAAACATGTTAGATTGAGCTGTGTTAAAGAGGTCCTTCAGTACTTGTTGGGTTCATCCAGTCAGGGTATATAAGCCATCAAGATTTAAAAAAAATGAGAAGGACTTAGACACAGGAGATGAGAAATAAAGAATTTTACATTATTTATCCTCAAGCAGGCAAATAGTAAACTAGTGTATTATCTCCTTCTTTTATTCCCCATTCATTTTCTTTCTTCATCTCTTTCTGTAGAAGGTGAGAAAGATCAGATGGGGAGATGTTGGTTTGAATTGGAAACCAGTCTGCATATAACTAAGACCAGCACAAGAATGGATATTAGAGTATCCTGGGATGGGGTGCCTAGGGAAAGTCAGGCAGACAGATATATATGGCCTCCCAAATTTCCTAATCTGAGAATAAAGACCTCATTGCATAAAAGGTATAAAACATCTCCCCATGTTCCAAAATGAACCATTTACTCTCAATGGGTGATTTGTAAGCAACACCTTCTTTTGTTACAGATACAACACAAGTAAAAGGGAAGATAAAAGAAAATAATGAATCACATTTCTAATAAATTATTTTAAATAATGTTTATGATATCCTTGACATTTTTAACAACACATTTTCTTATTTAGTATTATTACCTCCATTTTACAAAGGAAGAAACTATGTCACAAATAGGGTTACTGAATAAAAGAAAGGGTACCCAATTAAATCCAAATTTCGGATAATGAGTAAATTTTTAGTATGAGTGCTTCCAAATTAGTATACTTCGCTAGCAAGTGATCACATCAACATTTAAACCTGATTGAGTTAACTCCAGCACTTACAGACATTCAGCATCTAAGCACACAAATAAATGAAACAAAACTAAAAGAAAAACAAAACACTCATCCACAGAAGATAAAATTTTATATTAGTTAAGCTTTGGTTGTAATAAAATCCACCCAACCTATGTGGGTAAAAAAGGAGTCATTGTAAGGAAAGTTGTCAGAAACCAAGGAAATTCTTTCCCCCCCCTCACTCTTTTAAGCTTACCTGTGTCTTCTTCATCCTTCACTTTTTACAGACTTCTGTTTGTTTGTTTTTCATTACATGTGGCAAAATATATTTGCTTGTAATTCCACATTTATAGGTAGAGTTATAGATACATCAAAGATTTCACTGGCCTATCTCTGAACCTCAGATTCTAATATCTGAAAGAAGATATGTAAGTGGGGTCACCTCAGCTATCAGTGGCTGAGGAGCAGAGTGCCCCTGATGAAGGACTTGTCCTCAGGGAAGAAGGGAAAGATGGTTCTTTGTCTGGGAAGACATTCTACCAAACATCCACCGTAAATGCAGTATCTTTCCTCTCCCTATTCACTGGGTCATGTTATACACATAGCAGTGTTTATTTCTATTTAGTAGAAATAAAATATTCCTGAGAAAGAAAAATGGAGATTAGGCCTATGTTTACTTAAAATCCACAAGTCTGCTGTACACATATCAACCAATCTGATTAGCATCTCAATCTCAGTTCTCCAGAGTAAAAGGGTATCCCACAAACGATCTCATTTCCAAACAACAGAGAAATCAGAATGACAATTCTTTATTTTTCAGTGTTTTAGGGGATTGGATAACAGAAATGTGGCTAAAGAAATATAGAGGTGTTTGCACTATCATCAACGTTTGAGTACTTATATTGCCAGTCTTGATAAATAAAATTGTCAGAATACCCCTAGACTCATGTGCAAAGTGATTCCATAACTCTGGAAGGAAACACTTCACTTGTAAATGGCAACATTTTTTAACGATTTTATTTATTTGAGAGATAGAATGAGAGAGAGAGAGCATGAGAGGGGGAAGGGCAGAGGGAGAAGCAGACCCCTTGCTGAGCAGGGAGCCCCTGTGGGACTGGATCCCAGAACTCCAGGAACATGACCTGGGCTGAAAGCAGTCACTCAACCAACTGAGACACCCAGGTGCCCCTAAATGGTAACATTTTAATACAAGTCACAACACTAGATCCATTGGCAATATAGTGGATTAATTCATAATGATTGTTCAGTCCTTTATTTTACTGAAGTATGGTGGACACACAATATTACAATAGTTGCAGGTGTACAACATAGTAATTCACCCCTTTCTCCCATCCCTCTCCGTTCTGACAACCAGCACTTCTCTGTATTAGTGGGTCTGTTTCTACTTTGTTCATTTGTTTTGTTTTTCTTTATTAAAATGTAAGTGAAATCATATGGTATTTGTCTTTGTCTGACTTATTTCACTTAGCACGAAACCCTCTAGGTCCATCGAGCTTATCATAAATGGCAAGACCTCATTTTTTTTTTTTTGGTGGCTGAGTAATATTCCTGTGTGTGTGTGTGTGTGTGTGTGTGTGTGTGTACACCCATATACACATCTTCTTTATTCATTCATCTATTGATGGACACCTGGGCTTTTTTTTTATCTTGACTATTTAAATAATGCTGCAATAAACATAGGGTCCATATATCTTTTCGGATTAGTGTTTTTATTTTCTTTGGGTAGATATTCAGTAGTGGAATTACTGGATTATAGGGTATTTCTTTTTCTCCACATCTTCATCAACACTTGTTATTCCTTGTCTTTTTGATAATAAGAATTCTGACAGGTGTTAGGTGACATCTCATTAGGTTTTGATTTGCATTTCCCTGACGATCAGTGATGTTGAGTATCTTCTCATGTGTGTGTTGGCCATCTGGATGTCTTCTTTGGAAAAATGTCTATTCAGGTCCTCTGCCCATATTTTTAGCTGGATTATTTGGATTTTTTGATGGTGAATTGTATACTTTATATATTTTTTAATTTTTTTTATTTTTATATAAACATAAAATGTAACTTCACCACCCTCTCCCAACACCCCTCCCCCCCAGCCCCCTCAGTTTGTTTTATGATATTAAGAGTCTCTTTTATCAGGGAGATCATATGATAGTTGTCTTTCTCTGATTGACTTATTTCGCTATGAGGAAGTGGAGATGCAACGGGGATGGGGGTTTAGGGGGTAGGAAAAGAAAAAATGAAACAAGATGGGATCGGGAGGGAGACAAACCAAAAGAGACTCTTAATGTCATAAAACAAACTGAGGGGTGTGGTGGGGAGGGGGGTTGGGAGAGGGTGGTGGGGTTACATTATATGTTTAAATAAAAATAAAATTTTAAAAAAAGGAAAAAATAAATAAATGTTGGGTGCTTAACATAAAAAAAAAGAGTCTCTTTTGGTTTGTCTCCTTCCCGATCCCATCTTGTTTCATTTATATATTTTTAATATTAACCCCTTCTCAGATATGTCATTTGCAAAGATCTTCTTCTATTCAGTAAGTTGCTTTTTTGTTTTGTTGATTATTTCCTTCACTGTGCCAAAGATTCTTATCTGGATGTAGTCCCAATAGTTTATTTCTGTTTTTGTTTCTCTTGCCTGAGGAGACCTATCTAGAAAGATGTTGCTCTGACCATTGTCAAAGAGCTTACTGTGTATATTTTCGTCTAGAAGTATTATGGTTTCAGATCTCACATATAGGTCTTTAATTCATTTTGACTTTGTTTTGTGTATATGGCATAATAAAGTGTTTCAGTTTCATTCTTTTGCATGTAGGTGTCCAGTTTTCCCAGAACCATTTATTAAAGAGATGCTTTCTTTCATTTTATATTCTTGCCTCTTTTAACATAGATTGATCAAACAAGTGTGGGTTTATTTCTAGGCTTTCTATTTTGTTCCTTTTATCTGAATGTTTCTTTTTTTCTGCCCACACCACGTTGTTTAGATTATTGTAGCTTTGTAGTGTACCTTGAAATCTGGAATTATGATACCTCCAGTTTTGTTTTCCTTTCTCAAGATTGCTTTGGCTATTCACACTCTAAAGTGGTTCCATACAAATTTTAGTGTTATTTGCTCTAATTCTATGAAAAAATGCTATTGGTATTTTGATAAGGATTGAATTAAATTTATAGATTTCTTTGGATAATACAGACATTTTAACAATATTCTTTCAACATGAGCATGGAATATCTTCCCATTTGTTTGTATCATCATCAGTTTCCTTCATCAATGTTTTTTTTAGAGATTTTATTTATTTATTTGACAAAGATCACAAGTAGGCAGAGAGGCAGGCAAAGAGGGAGAGAGGTGGAAGCAGGCTCACCGGCGAGCAGAGAGCCCAATGCAGGGCTCGATCCCAGGACCCTGAGATCATGACCTGAGCTGAAGGCAGAGGCTTTAACCCACTGAGCCACCCAGGTACCCCCTTCATCAATGTTTTATGGTTTGGTGAATATAGGTCTTCCACTCCTTTAATGATTATTCCATTCCTATTTATAGAAGAACTGATATGAAGACAAGAGAAAATATGCAGGGAAATTAATAGCTCATAAACAATATGTGGGCCAGCAGTTTCTAAGTTTTTTTTAGGCTTTGACTCTTGAAAATTGGATGAAGGTACATCCTTCTTCCCCAGAAAACTATTATGCCTGTATATTCCACAAAATTCATCATGTAAGCGGGAGGGAGGTCATGGATCACCCTATAGTCTATCTATTGTCTTCCCAAATTCCTTTTATGGACCTTCTACAACTACTGAGGTAGTCACCAAAAAGAACCAACGGAAAGAAAGTCACCAGAGGGCAGGAGAATCAGGAGACATGAGTACTTGTTTTAGCTATCTCATTAAACACTTAGGGTCTCCAGGAGAGATTTTAAGAGAATTTGCCCAGCAAGTTCATAAAACTTTCCTTCACTTTCCCAGCTCACTTTACTTTTTTATAAAAACAGAAAGTTGAACTAGAGGATTTTGAACATTACTTCTGTATTCATTCATACTGGAAAAGAATTAAACATATTGATGTGATAAAGAATATGGTGATCAGAGACCATTGAAGGGTGGGAAGGATCCCAAGGAAACACAGTTTTAGGAAAGGGAAGTTGGCATATTCAGGAAAAGAAAGCAATCCAGTATGTTTAGAGAATAGTGAATAAACTACAGGAAGAGTTACATGAGGTGATATTGAAAAAAATAGGCAGTATCTGATTAAGTAAGAGTCTTAGACCATGAGAAACAGATTGCATTTTATTCTAAGTACACTAAGAAGCTCTTTAACAATTTTAAATAATAGAATGTGTTGTCATTTATATTTTGAAAGACTTTTTTTTTGTTTTTTAAATTTTTTATATTTTTTTATAAACATAATGTATTATTAGCCCCAGGGGTACAGAAAGATTACTCTGACACTTAAGTTTTCAACAGTGTGACTAATTGAATTCAAATGGATTTTCTTCCTTCTACAAATACTCAGAAATGCTAGGTAAATTTTAACAGAATTTTTAAACATAGAGTAGTTTTTTGAAATAAGTGGAAACTTATAGCCAGAAACAAGAGGGAGGTCATAGTCAGAGAGCGTGTCTGTGAGAAATATAAGACTCATACATAGGACTGTTTTTCAGGGGCTGGGATTGTAATGCCATGTGGAACCAGGAAATACAGATGATACTGAGACCCAGTGTAGCCATCAACTGGGAAAGATCAGCTTATCTGTGTGAGAGGCAATAAACAAGTTCCTCATACTGGCCCCATAAAGGCATGAAAAAAAAAAAAAACTTATCTCTGCTTAGGGATGCTAGTACAAAAAACACCTATTATGAGAAATTGAAGCCCCAAGTTCATATTATATGTAAATTTAGTATCTAAATTTACACCCTATGTGACAGGAATTTAAAACTGAGAAAGAAATGGAAAAAAATATGGTTCTAGACAAGCAACGTTCTGGAGATAACTGGTAGAAAGAAATGAATAATGCTTTGCAGAAAAGCATTTTACAGTTTGGGGCAAACAACTCCACTGGTATGAGAGGGGTAGTCATGAATTCAAAATTTTCTAAAAACTGACAATAACCTGCAATAAAAAATTAGAAATGAAATGAGAAAATTATCCTCATAAATCAGAGTCAGTGGACAAATCAAACAAGAGAGTTAGTATGACCCCAGACTTTGGATATTAGAACAATCTGAAAAGACCATAAAATTGATACACTTTAAATGATGAAAAGGGTTAAAAAGATATAATTACAAATCAGAATGAAAGAAAAGGATACTGTGAAAAAATGAGCAGGAAGAATTGAAAAAGAAGCAGAACTTCTGGAAATAGCTGATTAAATAAAAATTCAGTATGTGGACATAAGCAAAGTTAGATACAGATAAGTCTGGATAGTTTATATAAAATGTAAAATAAAGAGATAAGCAAATGGAAAATATGAAATATTAGTTAGGGAACATGGAAGAGAGAATGAAAAAGTCTAATGTGCAAATAACTCAATTTCCAGACAGTCATAAAATTTTTAGAACCAATAAAATATAAGAATCCTGAAATATAAGAAGTCAGGTGAGTCATGAACAGGAAAATTCAAATGACTCTACATATCCATACCTGGACTGCAAAGCAGATTCCCTACAAAGGGATTACCATTGAGAAACTGAGAAAAGAAAAGGTAATGGACTGATAACATCAAAATGCTGAGGAAGAAAATAACAAAAATGGTAAAAATGTGCATACTTATACTATCTAAATTACCATTCAAAGGGGAAGGGCAAACATACAGACAGTTTTAGATAAATAAAGACTGAAAACATAACACTTAAAAACCTTTAACTAACAAGGGATATACTTAGAATGAAGAGAAAAAAACCCAAGTGATGGAGAAATATATAAAGACCAATGATAAGAAAATAAATGGATCATTCTGCAGTTTGGTGATCGTGGCCATTGCTGCTATGAAAATTGGGATGCAGATGGCCTTTCTTTTCACTACATCTGTATCTTTGGGGTAAATACCCAGTAGTGCTATTGCAGGGTCATAGGGAAGCTCTATTTTTAATTTCTAAAGGAATTTCCACACTGTTTTCCAAAGTGGTTGCACCAACTTGCATTCCCACCAACAGCGTAAGAGGGTTCCCCTTTCTCCACATCCTCTCCAACACATGCTGTTTCCTGTCTTGCTAATTTTGGCCACTCTAACTTGTGTAAGGTTGTATCTCAATGTGGTTTTAATTTGAATCTCCCTGATGGCTAGTGATGATGAACATTTTTTCATGTGTCTGTTAGCCATTTGTATGTCTTCATTGGAGAAGAGTCTGTTCATGTCTTCTACCCATTTTTTGACGTGATTATCTGTTTTGGGTGTGTTGAGTTTGAGGAATTCTTTATAGATCCTGGATATCAGCCTTTTGTCTGTACTGTCATTTGTGAATATCTTCTCCCATTCCGTGGGTTGCCTCTTTGTTTTGTTGACTGTTTCCTTTGCTGTGCAAAAGCTTTTCATCTTGATGAAGTCCCAAAAGTTCATTTTCACTTTTGTTCCTTTGCCTTTGGAGACATATCTTGAATGGACAAATAGATAAGGAAGATGTGGTCCATATACACTATGGAGTATTATGCCTCCATCAGAAAGGATGAATACCCAACTTTTGTATCAACATGGATGGGACTGAAAGAGATTATGCTGAGCAAAATAAGTCAAGCAGAGGGAGTCAATTATCATATGGTTTCACTGATTTGTGGAACATAACAAATAACACGGAGGACATGGGGAGATGGAGAGGAGAAGGGAGTTGAGGAAATTGGAAGGGGAGATGAACCATGAGAGTCTATGGACTCCGAAAAACAATCTGAGGGTTTTGAAGGGGTGGGGGGGTGGGAGGTTGGGGAGCCAGGTGGTGGGATTTATGGAGGGCACATATTGCATGGAGCACTGGGTGTGGTGCATAAACAATGAATTCTGTTACACTGAAAAGAAATTAAATAAATAAATAAAAATTTTTTTAAAAAGTACAAACTTCAAGGTAAGTCATGAGGACATAATGTACAGCACAGGAAATACGATAAATAGTACTGTAACATCTTTCTATGATGACAGATGGTAACTAGACTTATCATGGGGTAGTTTTGTAATAGATAAAAATATTGAATCTCTGTGATATGTACCTGGAACTAATAGGATATTTTATGTCAAGTAAATTTCAATAAAATACTTTTAGAATTAAAACAAAGAAAAGAAATGGAATTTTCTTTTTTTTAAGATTTTATTTATTTATTTGACAGACAGAGATCACAAGTAGGCAGAGAGGCAGGCAGAGAGAGAGGAAGGGAAGCAGGCTCCTGGCTGGGCAGAGAGCCCAATGTGGGGCTTGATCCCAGGACCCTGGGATCATGACCCGAGCAGAAGGCAGAGGCTTTAACCCACTGAGCCACCCAGGCACCTTGGAATTTTCTGAGGTAAATATAAATACATATCAATTGTAACACTGCTACTACTAATAATAGATTTAAATGGGTGAAAATAAGTTGAAACTAACATAATTAAATAGAAATAATAGGGGATATGAAAGATGTGTGATTAAGTAAAATTATTGTAACATCATATCATTGTTCAGAAGGACAGAGATGATTAACATCAGTATTTGCTAAATCTTTAGGATGTAAAAAAAAAAAAAATGGAGAATAAACCTTAAAGCAAAGGGAAGAATACATGACTTCCAAATCAGTTGAGAGAAACTAATCAATAAAGGGACCAAAAAAAAAAAAAAAAAAAAAAGAAGAATCCAAAAATGCTGACTCAATTCATGAGAAACCAGCCTTTTTTTGGAAAAGCAAATTAAAAGAATAGCATATAGAAAAAAATATAAAGGGTAGTAAGAAATACAAATACATAAGATATTAAATAAATGTAAGTGGACCAATCTTGTTATGTAAAGGATAAAGATTTTCAGATTAGATTTTTTAAAAATATATGCTGTTTATAGCATGAAATATAATGATTCAGAAAATATGAAATTGAAACAAAATAAAGAGATATACTAGAAAGATATGGACCAAACAAAGTGGTACTATTAGTATCAGATAAAGTATACCTTAAATAAAAAATCATTATTGAAGATAATAATTTCATTTTGTAACCAAAATACTAATCCTTAACTAAATCATGTATATAAGATAGCCTTAAAATATATAAAATGAAAACTGACAAAATCATGAAGAGAAATTGGGAAATCAATCATAGGGAAGAATTTTAACACGCTTTTCTCAAAATTATAAATCAAGCAGAAAAATAATTATTTCTTGCATAAAATAATACAAACTAGTTAACTAGCTTGATCAAATGGAGGTAGATAGATGATGATAGATTGATGATAGATAGATAGATGATAGATGCATAGATAATCTAACAAGTAGCAAATGGACATTCTTTTCCAGCATACATATTCTATGTTTTCATTTCCTATGGAGTCATCAACAAGGTCAGGCTTAATGAACCAATGATACCATACCAACCACATTGCAATAAAATTCAAAATTGTTAACAAATATCCAGACCTCAACAAATAAAATTTGCTAACATATTTGAAAATAAAACAAGAAAAAATTTAAAACAGCCATGAGTCAAATTTAAAACTTCATAATGGATATTACAACCTTTTGAGATCTAAATGATAATTGAAAGACTATGTATTAAAATTTGTAGTGTGCTTCTCCAACAAATGGTGATGGGAAAAGCAGATACACACATACACCTGCAAAGAATGAATTGGGACCCTTAACATTACATCATGTACAAAAACTAACTCAAAATAGATTAAAGACCTAAATATAAATCTCCAAACTATAAAACTTCTAGAATAAAAAATAAGCAAGGGAAAAGCTTCATGACATTGGATTTGGCAATGATTTCTTAGATATGACACCAAAAGCACAGACAACAAAAGCAAAAATAGAGAAGGGGACTACATCAAACTTAAAAACTTTTACACAGCAATGGAAACAATCAACATAGTGAAAAGGCAACCTATGGAATGGGAGAAAATATTTTCAAATCATACATCTGATAAGGGGTTAATATCCAAAATACTTAAAGAACTTCTGCAGCTCAACAACAAAGAAACCTAAGCAATCCAATTTAAGAATGAGCAAATGACCTCAATAAACACTTTTCTAAGAAGACATATGGATGGCCAACAGGAACATGAAGAGATGCTCAGTATCACTAATCATCAGGGAAATGCAAATCAAAACCACAATGAAATACCAACTTACATCCCCTAGGATAGCCACAATCAAAAAAGAAAAAAAAAAAATACACATTGATGGGGATGTAGAGGAACTGGAAATTTGCACATTGTTGGTAGGAACATAAATGGTTTAGCTGCTGTGGGAAAGTAGATTCCTTAAAAAATTAAAAATAGAATTTTACCATAAGATCCAACAATCCCATTTCTGTGTACTTATACTCCCAAATTGAAAACAGGATCTTGAAGAGATGTTTGCACATCCATGTTCACTGCAGCATTATTCACAAGAGCCAAGAGGTAGAAGCAAACTACATGTCCATCAATGAATGAATGGATAAAGAACATGTAGCATATACATATAATGAAATACTCTCCCGCCTTAAAAAGAAGGAAATTCTATCATATAATACAATATGGATGAACCTTGAGAATATCACGCTAAGCAAAACAGGCCAGTCACAAAAAAACAGGTACTGAATATTCCACTTATATAGGCTATCTACAGCAGTCAAATTCTTAGCAATAAAAAGGAGAATGATAATTGTCAGGGACTGGGGGAGAGAAAAAATGGAGTTATTGATTAATGGACAGAGTTTCAGTTTTGCAAGATGAAAAAATTCTAGACCTCTGTTGTATGACAATGTGCTTCTAGTTACCACTGTATGTACTGGACAGCACATTGAAAAATGGTTATGGTGGTAAAAATATATATATATGTTTGTGATAACAATAAAAAAATTACAGTAACATATAAATCAGTATAAAAAGTGAATTTCTAACCTCATATGCACATATCAAAATAGATAAAAATTAATTAAAAATTCATGAGGTAATAATTGCTCAGCTTAGCAAATTAAAGAAATAATAGTAAAGTAATATAAATCTAAAGAGATTTCACATCATCTTTGTTATCTCCCAGTGTACTTGACTGGAACAGGAAACCAGAACACCAATCCAGAGTCTACTTTACTCAATAGCTAAGTTTTTGTTATTTTGAAAAATAGCAAAAATGCCCTCTATCAAATGGATTGTTAGCCTGAAGAGATATGGGAGTAACATTTGGGTAGAACTGAAGAGTAGGGCAGTTGGGTTAAGATGAAGAAGCTGGAGGAGAATAAGCAAAGCTTTCTTTAAGATTTGATGTTTAAAAACTGGTCCCCAAGGCTCCTGGGTGGCTCAGTGGGTTAAGGCCTCTGCCTTTGGCTCAGGTCATGATCCCAGAGTCCTGGGATTGAGCCCCACATCTGGCTTTCTGCTCGGTGGAGAGCCTGTTTCCCTTCCTCTCTCTCTCTGCCTACTTGTGATCTCTATCTATCAAATAAATAAATAAAATCTTTTTTTAAAAAAAGTGGTCCCCAAGCTATGTGTAGAAGAATAAAACTCGACCATTCTCTTATACCATACACAAAGATAAACTCAAAATGGATAAAAGACCTCAACGTGAAGCAGGAATCCATCAGAGTCCTAGAGGAGAACATAGGCAGTAACCTCTTCGACATCGGCCACAGCAACTTCTTTCAAGATATGTGTCCAAAGGCAAAGGAAAAAAAAGTGAAAATGAACTTTTGGGACTGCATCAAAATCAAACGCTTCTGCACAGCAAAGGAAACAGTCAAAAAAACAAATAGGCAACCCATGGAATGGGAGAAGATATTCACAAATGACAGTACAGACAAAGGGCTGATCTCCAGGATCTATAAAGAACTCCTCAAACTCAACAGACACAAAACAGATAATCACGTCAAAAATGGGCAGAAGACATGAACAGACTCTTCTCCAATGAAGACATACAAATGGCTAACAGACACATGAAAAAATGTTCATCATCACTAGCCATCAGGGAGATTCAAATTAAAACCACATTGAGATACAACCTTGCACCAGTTAGAATGGCCAAAATTAATAAGACTGTAAACAATGTGTGTTGGAGAGGATGTGGAGAAAGGGGAACCCTCTTACACTGTTGGTGGGAATGCAAGTTGGTAGAGCCACTTTAGAAAACAGTGTGGAGATTCCTTAAGAAATCAAAAATAGAGCTTCCCTATGACCCTGCAATAGCACTACTGGGTATTTACCCCAAAGATACAGATGTAGCAAAAAGAAGGGCCATTTGTACCCCAATGTTCATAGCAGCAATGCCCACAATCACCAAACTGTGGAAAGAACCAGGATGCCTTTCAATGGATGAATGGATAAGGAAGATGCGGTCCATATACACTATGGAGTATTATGCCTCCATCAGAAAGGATGAATACCCAACTTTTGTATCAACATGGACAGGACTGGAAGAGATTATGCTGAGTGAAATAAGTCAAGCAGAGAAAGTCAATTGTCATACGGTTTTGCTTATTTGTGGAGCATAAGGAATAACACAGAGGACATGGAGAGATGGAGAGGAGAAGGGAGTTGGGGGAAATTGGAGGGGGAGACAAACCATTAAAGACTGTGGACTCTGAAAAACAACCTAAGGGTTTTGGTGGGGCAGGGAGTGGGAGATTGGGTGAGCCTGGTGGTGGGTATTATGGAGGGCATGTACTGCATGGAGCACTGGGTGTGGTGCATAAAAGAAAAGAAATTAAAAAAAATAAGTAAAAACAGCATTTGTGACACCAAAAAAAAAAAAAACGTGGCTCCCAAACCAGCAATATTTACGTTACCTGAAAGTGGGTTCCAACCCAGAACTCCTGGATCAGAATCAGCATTTTAATGAGATCTGTAAGTAATTCATACATTAAAGTTTGGGTTTATATATACTCATGTACATGTGTGTGTGTAAATCCATATATATATGGCATATATACATATATGCATATGTATAATATACAGATATATAATATATACATATATGTAATATGTGTCCATATAGACATATTCACATATACATAAATACACACATAGATTACATGTATTATAATATATATGTGTAATATGTAATATATATTTAATATGTATTAAATATCCTCATATTTACATATATACATATGCATACATATATAACTACACCCACATACATAGTGGCTTCTGGAAAATTTGAAGATTTGGTTTTCATGAAAACTGCCCCCTTCAACATCTAGCTATTTGGCATATTAACTCCTATTTAAGACCTACGGTACATTCCAAACACCTCTAATGAACTATAAAATCCTCGAGCTGAGTACCTTCAAACTGTAAAGGAGTTAATGGAGGTTGGAGTTCAGAGAAGTTGGTGTGCAGTTTCCTGGAGGGACAATAACCCACACCTCAAAGCCATGATTTGTTTCTTCCACGCCAGAAGAGAAAAGAGCCCAACCTCGACAAGTAATCATAACATTAGTTTCTCAATTAGATTGGCATGCTTTGGGAGTCCTGAAAATTGAGGAGGAGGGGGGACAGTGAGAGGCAGGAGGCTGCTGGGGATGGGAGGGAGAGGGAGAGAAGGCTGTTAACACTAACCACGATGTTTGAAAGAATGCAGGATGAGTCCAGCCTCTGATTGCTGGAAATAAAGGTGCCTGAGCAGCTGATGCTATGTTCAGACTAAACTAACTGCAAGTCCCTTGGGGACATCACAAGGTAAACCTGATTGTCTCTGTCATTTACAATCATTATCAGGCAGGCTGCTTCTGTAATTTTACTGGGGAGCCAATTAACAGATCCTTGAAGCTAGGGGGAAATGTCCCAGTCCTCTTCTTGCTTTTGAAAAGGAAAAATGTATCTTTGTGCTGATGTCTCCTGACTGTTTCTGAGAAAAACAAGAAAGGGAGGTGACTCCTGACTATGCAGGGACTCCTCAGGTCAGGAGACTGGTTGAAGTCAGACTTCTCTCTGCCTTAATGTACTCTTTTCAGTAGCAACCTAAATCAGCCTCTGGATAGCCCAGCGAGCCTTGTTTCTTTCTTTTTTTGAGATGTGAAAATGCTAACTACCTTTCACTCTTTCTTGCCTTCAAGGAAATATCTTAGCAGCATTTCATCTTGCAAGAAATCAAGGAAAGGCTGGCTGATGGCACTGGGAAGAAGGCAGTAAAGAAAGGCCACTCAAATTTATTATTCAATCCCATCTTTCCCTTGTAACATCCTGGCTCTTGCCCTCCTGTCACAGACAGACTTTTTCATTGGCCCACTATATTCACTACTTTATTTCCACATCTCTGATTACATTACTTAAGCTACCCCAACCTGGCTGTCATCTCCATTATTCTACTAAAAATACTTTCAAGATCACTAATTACACTTCAATCACTCAATATAGAAGAAATAGAACGGTTAATCAGCACGAGCATCTCCCCTTCCAACCTGAAACATTATCTTCTCGTGATTTCCATGGTACAACAATCTCCAATTTTCCTTTTCCTTTTTTGAATATGCAATCTCATATCAACTTCAGCTCTCCTTTTATACAACACAATTAGGTATTAGCATTACTCAGAGCTTGATTCTGGACCTCATTCTTTTTTTACTCTCAGGGATCACTGGGTAATCCAAATAATTAAAGAAAACTGGAGAATATATACCTGAAATTAAAATAACAGGAACAACTTATCTCTAGTCATTATTTCCATGCAAGAATGTGGGTCCAGTTTTTCCAGATTTTTTTCAAAGAAATTGAGAATTCTGATTAATATATAAAAATATTATGCTTTTTAAATTTTTATAGTTATGATAGGGTAGCTGTAGCAGACTAACCCTTACTCCAAAGGAAAAAAAATTTAAACTGTGTAAAAATTGTTTTGAAATTACCTGTTTGAAATAATCATAAAGCAACACAGTAAGTAAGATCTTGAAAGGCTGGAGAGGGAGTCAAGATGGCAGAGAAGTAGCAGGCTGAGAGGACATCAGACAGCAGGAGATCAACTAGATAGCTTATGAAACCATTCCAAACACCTACGAATCCAAAAGGAGATCAAAGAGAAGAAGAGCAACAATTCTAGAAACAGAAAATCGACCACTTTCTGAAAGGTAGGGCCAGCGGAGAAGTGAATCCAACACTACAGGAAGATAGACCGTGGGGGGAGGGGCCAGCTCCCGGCAAGCGGCGGAGCAAGCAACCTGTTAACTAGCCCAAAAAAGGCTGAGCTGAATACTGAGACATATTTCCCACAGTGTATTCTAGAGAAATGGTCAATTTTGAAATGCCGCCCTGGAAATGTTAGTGTATTAAAGAGAGAATTCCTGCTTTAAAGAAACCTGTATAGGGGCGCCTGGGTGGCTCAGTGGGTTAAACCCTCTGCCTTCAGCTCAGGTCATGATCCCAGGGTCCTGGGATCGAGCCCCGCATCGGGCTCTCTGCTCAGCAGGGAGCCTGCTTCCTCCCTCTCTCAGCCTGCCTCTCTGCCTACTTGTGATCTCTGTCTGTCAAATAAATAAATAAAATCTTAAAAAAAAAAGAGAGGATTGGGTGTGGGGAGGAGTCAAGATGGCAGAGAAGTAGCAGGCTGAGACAACATCAGGCAGCAGGAGATCAGCTAGATAGCTTATCAAACCATTCCAAACACCTACGAATCCAACAGATGAAAGAGAAGAAGAGCAACAATTCTAGAAACAGAAAATCGACCACTTTCTAAAAGGTAGGACCGGCAGAGAAGTGAATCCACCCTACGGGAAGATAGACCCCCGGGGGGAGGGGCCAGCTCCCAGCAAGTGGTGGAACAACGGAGCACAAAATCAGGACTTTTAAAAGTCTGCTCCACAGAGGGACATTGCTCCAGAGGCTAAACCGGGGTGAAGACGTCACGGGGACAGTGTGGCCTCAGGTCCCGTGGAGTCACAGAAGGATCAGGGGTGTCTGAGTGTTGCAGAGCTCACAGGTATTAGAGCGGGGAAGCCAGCTGCGGAGACAGAGCTGAGGAGTGAACTCTCAACTAGGGGTTACCTTGAACCCTAATCCGTGACACGGGCCGGTGCTCTTGTGCATAGGGTCCCCACAAGATCTGGGGAGACTCTGACCTGGGAGAGCCCAGGGATCTGTGGGGTCCTGAGACTCCAGGTGGGGCTCTGTGCCAGAGACAGAGATGCTTGGTCAAGGCTGGGTGACCTCGGAGCACAGCCGGAGGCCAGTGAGATGGGAGTGATTGCGCGCGATTTTCTCCAAGTGCGGCTGGAGGCTGGGGAGATGAGCGATTAGGTGCTTTTCTCTGAAGATGCACTGAAGAGTGGGGCCCCGAGCTCTCAGCTCCTCCAGGCCGGAGATTTGGAGGCTTCCATTTTCATTCCTGTCCTCCAGAACTCTATAGAAAGCTTTCAGGGAACAAAAGCTCCCAAAAGCGAACCTGAAAGGATTACTTAGCCTGGACCCTGGTAAGGGCGGTGCAATGCCGCCTGGGGCAGAGACACTTGAAAATCACTACAACAGGCCCCTCCCCCAGAAGATCAATAAGAAATCCAGCCAATACCAAGTTCACTTACCAAAGAGAACAGCGGAATTCCAGAGGAGGAGAAAGCAAAGCATGGAATTCATGGCTTTCTCCCCATGAATCTTTAGTATTGCAAAGTTAATTAATTTAAAATTTTTTTTCACTTCTGCTAATTTTTTTAAAGTTTTACCCTTTCCTATTATAACGTTTTGTAACTAGTTTATCTAAATAACTTTAAAAAAATCTTTTTTGAGGGGCGCCTGGGTGGCTCAGTGGGTTAAGCCTCTGCCTTCGGTTCAGGTCATGATCTCAGGGTCCTGGGATCGAGCCTCGTGTCGGGCTCTCTGCTCAGTGGGGAGCCTGCTTCTTCCCCCTCTCTCTGCCTGCTCCTCTGCCTACTTGTGATCTCTCTCTGTGTCAAATAAATAAGTAAAATCTTTAAAAAAAAAAACAAACTTTTTGAACCTGTATTATTATAGTCATATTTTATCCTTTATTGTATCTAACTTTATTCTTTGTATACATACAGGGTTTTTTTTCTTCTAAAAAATTTGGGGTACAGCTTCTTCTAATAGATCAAAATACACCCTAAATCTAGCAGCGGACTTGATCTAGTCTCCAGCCCAAGGAAGTTCTCTCCACTTTCTTCTTTTTTTTTATTCTCCCTACGAACTAACCTTATCAACTCCTTTGTTAGAAATTTAAATTTTTTTTTCATCTTTATAGTTATATTTCATCCCTTCATTGTGTTTCCCTTACATATGTTTTTCATTCTTTAAAATTTTGGGAGGTAGTTTCTTCTAAGAGACCAAAATACTCCCAAAATTAAGTGGGTGACCCTGTTCTAGTCACCAGTCTAATATATATATATATATATTATATAATATATATATATATATATGTATATATATATATATTTTTTTTCTACTTTTATATTTTTTCTTTATTTGTATTCCCTTTTTAAAATTTTTTTTCCTCTTTCCGGAACGTCTTTTTACCCCCCTTTTTCCCCTGCCTCCCATGATTTGGGGTCTCTTCTGATTTGGTTAAAGCACATTTTCCTGGGGTCTTTGCCACCCTTTTAGTATTTCATTTGCTCCTTCATATATTCTTATCTGTAAAATGACAAGGTGGAAAAACTCACCACAAAAAAAAGAGCAGGAGACAGGACCAAAGGCTAGGGAACTAATCAATACAGACATTGGTAATATGTGAGATCTGGAATTCAGGATGACGATTCTCAAGGTTCTAGCCGGGCTCGAAAAAGGCATGGAAGATATTAGAGAAACCCTGTCCAGAGAAATAAAAGCCCTTTCTGGAGAAATAAAAGAACTAAAATCTAACCAAGTTGAAATAAAAAAAGCTATTAATGAGGTGCAATCAAAAATGGAGGCTCTTATTGCTAGGATAAATGAGGCAGAAGAAAGAATTAGTGATATAGAAGACCAAATGACAGAGAATAAAGAAGCTGAACAAAAGAGAGACAAACAACTACTGGATCATGAGGGGAGAATTCGAGAGATAAGTGATACCATAAGACAAAACAACATTAGAATAATTGAGATTCCAGAAGAAGAAGAAAGAGAGAGAGGAGCAGAAGGTATATTGGAGAGAATTTTCGTAGAGAATTTCCCTAATATAGCAAAGGGAACAAGCATCAAAATCCAGGAGGTGCAGAGCACACCCCTCAAAATCAATAGGAATAGGTCCACACCCCGGCATCTAGTAGTAAAATTTGCAAGTTTTAGTGACAAAGAGAAAATCCTGAAAGCAGCCCGGGACAAGAAGTCTGTAACATACAATAGTAAAAATATTGAATTGGCAGCAGACTTATCCACAGAGACCTGGCAGGCCAGGAAGAACTGGCATGTTATATTCAGAGCCCTAAACGAGAAAAACATGCAGCCAAGAATACTATATCCAGCTAGGTTATCATAGAAAATAGAAGGAGAGATAAAAAGCTTCCAGGACAAACAAAAACTGAAAGAATTTGCAAACACCAAACCAGCTCTACAGGAAATATTAAAAGGGGTCCTCTAAGCAAAGAGAGACCCTAAAAATATTATCAGAAAGGAACAGAGACAATATACAGTAACAGTCACCTTACAGGCAATACAATGGCACTAAATTCATATCTTTCAATAGTTACCCTGAACATAAATGGGCTAAATGCCCCAATCAGAAGACACAGGGTTTCAGAATGGATGAAAAAACAAAACCCATCAATATGCTGCCTACAAGAAACTCATTTTAGACCCGAAGACACCTCCAGATTGAAAGTGAGGGGGTGGAAAACAATTTACCATGCTAATGGACATCAGAAGAAAGCTGGGGTGGCAATCCTTATATCAGATCAATTAGATTTTAAGCCAAAGACTATAATAAGAGATGACAAAGGACACTATATCATACTCAAAGGGTCTGTCCAACAAGAAGATCTAACAATTTTAAATATCTATGCCCCTAACATGGGAGCAGCCAAATATATAAACCAATTAATAACAAAATCAAAAAAACAAGTTGACAATAATACAATAATAGTAGGGGACTTTAACACGCCCCTCACTGAAATGGACAGATCATCCAAGCAAAAGATCAACAAGGAAATAAAGGTCCTAAATGACACACTGGACCAGATGGACATCACAGATATCTTCAGAACATTCCATCCCAAAGCAACAGAATACACATTCTTCTCTAGTGCCCATGGAACTTTCTCCAGAATAGATCACATCCTGGGTCATAAATCAGGTCTCAACTGGTATCAAAAGATTGGGATCATTCCCTGCATATTTTCAGACCACAGTGCTCTGAAGCTAGAACTCAGTCACAAGAGGAAATTTGGAAAGAGCACAAATACATGGAGACTCAACAGCATCCTTCTAAAGAATGAATGGGTCAACCAGGAAATTAAAGAAGAATTGAAAAAAAATATGGAAACAAATGATAATGAAAACACAACGGTCCAAAATCTGTGGGACACACCAAAGGCAGTCCTGAGAGGAAGATATATAGAGATACAAGCCTATCTCAAGAAACAGGAAAGGTCTCAAATACACAACCTAACCCTACACCTAAAGGAGCTCGAGAAAGAATAACAAAGAAAGCCTAAACCCAGCAAGAGAAGAGAAATAATAAAGATCAAAGCAGAAATAAATGAAATACAAACCAAAAAAACAATAGAACAAATCAATGAAACTAGGAGCTGGTTCTTTGAAAGAATTAATAAGATTGATAAACCCCTGGCCAGACTTATCCAAAAGAAAAGAGAAAGGACCCAAATAAATAAAATCATGAATGAAAGAGGAGAGATCACAACCAACACCAAAGAAATACAAACAATCATAAGAAGGTATTATGAGCAACTCTATGCCAACAAATTTGGCAATCTGGAAGAAATGGATGCTTTCCTAGAGACATATAAACTGCCAAAACTGAACCAGGAAGAAATAGAAAACCTGAATAGGCCCATAATCAGTAAGGAGATTGAAACAGTCATCAAAAATCTCCAACCAAACAAAAGCCCAGGGCCAGATGGCTTCCCAGGGGAATTCTACCAAACATTTAAAGAAGAATTAATTCCTATTCTCCTAAAACATTCCAAAAAATAGAAATGGAAGGAAACTTCCAAACTCATTTTACGAGGCCAGCATCACCTTGATCCCCAAACCAGAAAAGGATCCCATCAAAAAAGAGAATTACAGGCCAATATCCTTGATGAACACAGATGCGAAAATTCTCACCAAAATTCTAGCCAATAGGATCCAACAGTACATTAAAAGGATTATTCACCACGACCAAGTGGGATTTATTCCAGGGCAGCAGGGTTGGTTCAACATCTGCAAATCAATCAATGTGATACAATACATTAACATAAGAAAGAAAAAAACCATATGATACTCTCAATAGATGCTGAAAAAGCATTTGACAAAGTACAACATCCCTTCCTCATCAAAACTCTTCAAAGTGAGGGATAGAAGGCACACACCTCAATATTATCAAAGCCATCTATGAAAAACCCACTGCAAGTATCATTCTCAATGGAGAAAAACAGAGCTTTTCTGCTAAGGTCAGGAACATGGCAGGTATGTCCGTTATCACCACTGCTATTCAACATAGTACTAGAAGTCCTAGCCTCAGCAATCAGAAAACAAAAAGAAATTAAACGCATCCAAATTGGCAAAGAAGAAGTCAAACTGTTGCTCTTTGCAGATGATATGATACTATATATGGAAAACCCAAAAGGCTCCACTCTAAAACTGCTAGAGCTTGTACAGGAATTCAGTAAAGTGTCAGGATATAAAATCAATGCACAGAAATCAGTTGCATTTCTTTACACCAACAACAAGACAGAAGAAAGAGAAATTAAGAAGCCAATCTCATTTACAATTACACCCAAAACCATAAGATACCTAGGAATAAACCTAATCAATGAGGCAAAGAATCCATACTTAGAAAACTATAAAGTACTCTTGAAATAAACTGAGGAAGACACAAAGAAATGGAAAAATGTTCCGTGCTCATGGATTCGAAGAATAAATATTGTGAAAATGTCTATGCTACCTAAAGCTATCTACACATTTAATGCAATGCCTATCAAAATCCCATCCAATTTTTTCAAAAAAAATGGAACAAATAATCCTAAAATTTATATGGAACCAGAAAAGACCTCAAATAGCCAAAGGAATATTGAAACAGAAAGCCAAAGTTGGTGGCATCACAGTTCCAGACTTCAAGCTCTATTACAAAGCTGTCATCATCAAGACAGTATGGTACTGACACAAAAACAGACACATAGATCAATGGAACAGAATAGAGAGCCCAGAAATAGACCCTCAACTCTATGGTCAACTAATCTTCTACAAAGCAGGAAAGAATATCCAATGGAAAAAAGACAGCCTCTTCAACAAATGGTGTTGAGAAAATTGGACAGCCGCATGCAGAAAAATGAAATTGGACCTTTTCCTTACACCACACACGAAAATAGACTCAAAATGGATGAAGGACCTCAACGTGAGAAAGGAATCCATCAAAATCCTTGAGGAGAACACAGGCAGCAACCTCTTCCACCTCAACCACAGCAACTTCTTCCTAGGAACAATGCCAAAGGCAAGGGAAGCAAGGGAAAAAAATGAACTATTGGGACTTCATCAAGATCAAAAGCTTTTGCACAGCAAAGGAAACATCAACAAAATCAAAAGACAACTGACAGAATGAGAGAAGATATTTGCAAACGACATATCAGATAAAGGGCTAGTATCCGAAATCTATAAAGAGCTTAGCAAACTCAACACCCAAAGAACAAACAATCCAATCAAGAAATGGGCAGAGGACATGAACAGACATTTCTGCAAAGAAGACATCCAGATGGCCAACAGACACATGAAAAAGTGCTCCACATCATTGGGCATCAGGGAAATACAAATCAAAACCACAATGAGATACCACCTCACACCAGTCAGAATGGCTAAAATGAACAAGTCAGGAAATGACAGATGCTGGCGAGGATGCAGAGAAAGGGGAACCCTCCTACACTGTTGGTGGGAATGCAAGCTGGTGCAGCCACTCTGGAAAACAGCATGGAGGTTCCTCAAAAAACTGAAAATAGAGCTACCTTATGACCCAGCAATTGCACCACTGGGTATTTACCCTAAAGATACAAACGTAGTGATCCAAAGGGGCACGTGTACCCGAATGTTTATAGCAGCAATGTCCACAATAGCCAAGTTATGGAAAGAACCTAGATGTCCATCAAGAGATGAATGAATAAAGAAGAAGTGGTATATACATACAATGGAATACTATGCAGCCATCAAAAGAAATGAAATCTTACCATTTGCGATGACATGGATGGAACTAGAGGGTATTATGCTTAGCGAAATAAGTCAATCGGAGAAAGGCAACTATCATATGATCTCCCTGATATAAGGAAGTGGAGATGCAACGGGGGTGGGGGTTAGGGGTGTAGGAAAAAAATAAATGAAACAAGATGGGATCAGGAGAGAGACAAACCAAAAGAGACTCTTAATGTCATAAAACAAACTGAGGGGGGTTTGGAGGGAGGGGTGTTGGGAGAAGGTGGTGGGGTTACATTATATGTTTAAATTTAAAAAAAATTTTTTTTAATTAAAAAAAAAATATCTTGAAAGGGTAAGATCCAAGAGAAAAGAACATTGAGTGAGCTTAATAGTCTCTGCTGTTTCTCCCCTACTAATTGGCACCAAATGGGAGGTCAAGTTGAATTTTAAAGCTAAGAGCTCTCAGAGGTCTGATAGGGCTGGGAGGAAGAAAAGTGGAGTTGAGGGTTGTCAAGGCAGCTAGGAATTGGGGGGACTACATTTCAAAGAAAAGAGAATTGGAAAACTGTGAGCATGACTTTCTGTGCTTTCTTTTTTTTTAATTTTAATTTTTTTCAGGATTTTTTTTTGTAATTCTATTTTTTTAAATTTTTATTTTTATTTAAACACATAATGTAACCCCACCACCCTCTCCCAACCCTCCTCCCCCCACCCCCCTCAGTTTGTTTTATGACATTAAGAGTCTCCTTTGGTTTGTCTTCCTCCTGATCCCATATTGTTTCATTTATTCTTTTCCTACCCCCTTAACCCCCACCCCCATTGCATCTCCACTTCCTCATATCAGGATTCTTTTTTCCATGAGGATATTATTTATTCCTAACATTTTCAATGTAAGAGGCTGAGAAGCCAGGAAGAAAGGACCAGTTAAGAAGATAAAAAGCTAAGCAGAGTTTTGTCAGTCTCAACATGCTGGGGATGGAGACATTGGCATTCAAGGCCTGGCAAGGGGATGATCCCAGGTAAACATCCTTTGCTTTCAGCTGATGTTCTTTAAATGTTCTACTTGAGGATTACTTCAAACTAGAAATAGAATAGGTCTCACAAAGCCTGAAGTCAGCTTCTGTGCTTCCCATTCCCTGATTGTATCAAGGTGATCAATCCCTCCTGTAACTACCTGTATGTAACAAAATGAACAAACCCTCTCTGCTGAAAGTTAGCATTATTCAGAGTTTCTACACAGTAGTCAGCTCTCTATAAAAATGATTGGAGTCAGTTTACCTTTGCCTTAATTTATGTTTTTCTTTAGCATCTTAAATTAGCTTCTAGATAGGCCCTCAAGTGTGGTTCCTGAGATATGGCAACATTGATAATGTCTTTCATTTCCTTTTTGCCTTTAAGAAATAAATAAGTAAATAATTACCATGAATGACAATAGACTCAAATGACCAAAAACCAGGAGAAGAGAGACAGACAATGGAGACAGCCTATAGATGATCTAGAGCTAATACAGTAGACTTATTTTAACTGTGATTAAAATGTTTAAGAAATTGGGTGATAGCAGGGTGCCCAGTGGCAGTGAGGAGGGGTGGCTCTAATATCACGGGTACAGGGATTTTACCTGCTTTTTAGTCACCAAGAAGACAGATCAGGAAGCTATTACAAGGGTGTTCCAAAGGGATGCTGGGCTGCTTCAGCTCCCAGGCCAGCTGGCAAAGTGGAGCACCATGGCAGAAAAGAGGCCCAGAAAGGAGCCTCCACAGATGCCAGATGGAAGATCACTATCCATTTGTGGGTGCACAGGTTCATTGTATGGCCCTGAGCCAGCTCCATAAGGCATTGAACAAAATCAGAGACATCCAGAAGTCCCTCGATGATGTCAGCAAAGACTGGAGACAGAGTAATAGTGACACTGAGAGCCTCAAGTACGTGAAGCATGCTGTGATGTGGCAAAGCTGGGTCACTACAGCTTCAGAGATCCTCAAGAACATCTCAGGACCCCACATTGTGAGAGAGACCCAGGACTTCATTGTAATAGGGACATTCCTGCAGGCCCACTGAGAGCTTGTGGACCTGGACTGTTCAATCCCAAGAAGGACTGATGTAACATGACTCTTATCCATGGCTACTTTGGGAGCATGCAGGGCCTCTCAGATGAGCTGGCCAAGCAATGTGGATGGTGCTGCAGAGTTTGCTGGTCATTGTCTCCTGCGACCACTGCTGCTGGTCTCAGTTTTCAGGATCATCAAAAAGGAAGAAATTGACCAATGTGTCTGACCAAAAAAAGCAAACTAGCTTGGTTTCTCCCAAGAGGCCCAAGAATTGCAAGGAGAAAATGGTTGCCATCTTGGATGGAACCATGAATACTAGAATTGGGGCCACTCAGGCAGACTCCAGGGATTCCAACAAGGTGTGGTTT
Source organism: Taxidea taxus jeffersonii (assembly GCA_003697995.1). Classification (NCBI taxonomy): domain Eukaryota; kingdom Metazoa; phylum Chordata; class Mammalia; order Carnivora; family Mustelidae; genus Taxidea; species Taxidea taxus. Next base: position 41,075 of record ML102546.1, read on the forward strand.
CTCTGCCACCCAGAAATCATAAGGAAGTATGTCCTGGATTACCCATCATTGCCAAAATCCTGATAGTTGAGTGTTTTCCTGACCATTCAGAAACCATCTGAAAATGTACCACAAGGCTCTGAGGAAATGGATGCAGGAGCTTGAGTCAGAAGATCTAGAAGCAAAAGAGGTCGTGAGACTGTGGTTGACCTGGGTTTCAAACACCTACACAAGCACAGAGATGACCAGGAATGTGGAATTGCCTCAAAAGTGGATATCCAACCCCTGGAAACTACTTTCTCTAAAATAGTCTCTGATCTTCTCCACAGGTAGATGTCAATTCTCACTTCAGACATTATTACCTGGAGGCAAAAAGCACTTGAAACAGACAAGAAAGACTGGGTAAAACATGCTGAGCCTGAAGCTTGACCAAAGTGGGTACCAGCAGATAACACTCCCTTCTACATGTCGGAACAAATTTTTGAAGTTGCTGCTCAGCTAAGTGAAAACAAAGGTTTGTGACACAAACTGGTCTTTAGCAGATGAATTCTTTGTTAAGTAAATGCAAAGAAGAAATTCAGTTTTATAAAGAAGAGCTGAGAAGTCGACAATGCCCTAGGTTCAATATATGATAACCATCAACTGTGAGAGTTTTGAAGAATTCATAGTTGGTTTAAAAAGGGAGTATTTTAAAAAATGAAGTAGAAGGGGGTATAGCCCTGTGCCAACCAAACATGAATGGGATTTCAGACACCATTGCAAAGGAGGGCTGCAGCAGCCTGCTGGGGGAGATCTTCCTGGATCTGGAGCAACATCTCAATGAATTGATGACAAAGAAGTGGTTGTTAGCATCAAACACTGCAAAAATCCCCTGTCTCACTGTGGAAGAATATTTTTGCCAAAGTCAAAAAGTCACATAAAAAGAAGAGGATAGCAAGTGGACCTGTGGGCAATCATGCAGAAGGCCATTTCATTCTGGAGCACAGGGGAGTTCTGAGGGGATGGTCAGGGAGGCTGAGCAACTCCACTTCTTTTTCCAGCAGCTGGCTTATGGATTTGGTGAAGATACAGGTGGACATGGTGACATTATCATTGCTACTGCAGAAGTTATTAAGATTACTGACACTTCTCTGCTCTATGTGGACATCTCACTGATCAGCAAACAGCCAGACTTCAGGGATGACCACATCAGCATGCTCCTCACTGTGTGAAGGGACACTGACCCAGCAAGACACAAAGCAGACTATGATCAAGACTCTGGATTAGGGCCCAAAGCAAGTGACTCTAAATTACAGGCCTATCTTCAAGTAAATCGTAGTTGCTAGTATGAATATGGCAGAGCTTTTCAAATAACCTGTCAGTTTTCAGCTTTATGTACGTTATTTGCTCTCATTACACCTACTCTCAGAAATATATTAAAGCAAAAGTGACTCTTGAGGGGTCACACTAGATGTTTCAGTCCCTTGTTCCTATCTCTTGAGGGGCAAAGCATGTTTGTGAGGTACCCTCACACATGGCTTCTTGAAGAAAGCATTACACTGCTGGTTGTGATTCTTCAAGTTCTCTCATTTTTGTTGTAAACATCTTTCTGAGGCAGAATTCTGATGTAAAATGCCTGTTTATGGTAGATTGTTTATCACAGTGGTGAGAAGGTGTGTGTGGGGGGAAGAACCCTGTCTTCATTCACCCTTTGGTCTTCACTCATTTCTGCATTAAGACTTCTAAAACTCGGGGCACCTGGATGGCTCAGTGGGTTAAAGCCTCTGCCTTCGGCTCAGGTCATGATCTCAGGGTCCTAGGATCAAGCTCCACATCAGGCTCTCTGCTCAGCAGGGAGCCTGCTTCCCTTCCTCTCTCTGCCTGCCTCTCTGCCTGCTTGTGATCTCTGTCTGTCAAATAAATAAATAAAATCTTTTTTAAAAAAAAGACTTCTAAAACTCTACTGCTTAATAAATGAGACTGAAGTCCTTCAGAGAAATGAAAAGGAAAAGAAAAAGAAAAATTGGGTGACAAGATGGAGAAAGTTACCAAAAAGTGATGATCCATCAGAAAATTTTTAAGGAATAATAACTTTTTCCCCAGCTTTATTGAGATATATTTGATATATAATATTGTGTAAGTTTAAAGTGTACATATATATACATTTGTATTGTAAAATGATTACCGTAATAAGGTTAGTTAGCAGACAACTTTAATGTTCATAATACAGTATTGTTAACTCTAGTCACCATGCTGTATGTTAGATTCCCCAGGACTTATACTTTGTACCCTTTGACCACAATCACCCATTTCTCCCACATCCAGCCCCTGGAGACCACCTCGTTTCTCCTTGTTTTATGCATAGAAGTGAGATTATATAGTATTTGTCATTGTGCAACTTACTTCACTTAGCATAATGCCCTCAAGTGTCATATATGTTGTTACAAATGGCAGGATTTCCTTTCTTTTTTATGACTAAATAATATGCCATTGTATCTATGTTCCACATTTTCTTTTCCTCTCATCTGTTGATGGGCACTTAGATTGTTTCCATGTCTTGGCTCCCATAAATAATGCTGCAACAAACATGAGGAGGCTGCAAATATCTCTCCACTAATCACTAATCCCTAATAAGAGTGATTTCATTTCCTTTGGAATATGACCAGAATTGAGATTGCTGAATCATATGGTATTCCATTTTTAAATAGAACTTATCTATTTTGGGGAACCTCAATACTGCTTTCCATCATGGCTGTGCCAATTTACATCCTTTTATGGTTCCATACAAATGTTAGGATTATTTGTTCTATTTCTGTGAAAAATGCTATTGGAAATCTGATAGAGATTGCATTGAATTTTTAGATGGCTTTGGTTAGAATGGAAATTTTAACAATATTAACTCTTTCTATCCATGAATACAGGTTATCTTTTCGTTTACTCATGTCTTCTGCAATTTCTTTCATCAGTGTCTTAGAGTTTTCACTCCACTTTTTGATGCTATTGCTTATGGAATTGTTTTCTTCACTTCTCTTACAGATATTAAATTGTTGGTGCATAGAAATGCAAATTTTTTTCCTTATTGATTTTGTAACCTACAATTTTACTGAATTTATTAACTCTAAAAGTTCTTTAGCAGAGTCTTTAGGAATTTCTACATATCAGGTCATGTTGTCTACATAGAGAGACAGTTTTACTTCTTCTTTTCCTATTTGGATGCCTTTTATTTCTTTTGTTTGCCTAATTGATATGGCTAGGATTTCCAGTACTGTATTGAATAGAAATGGTGAGAGTGTGCATCCTTGACTTTTTCCGATCTTAGAGGAAAAACTTCCAGTTTTTCACAATTAGGTATAATGTATGTTATAGGCCTTTCATATATAGCTTTTATTACAGTGAGGTAATTTTCTTCTATTCTTAGGGGTTTTTTTTATAGTTTTTATCATGAAAGGATGTTGACCCTTGTCAAATGCTTTTCTGCATTTATGGAGATGATCTTGTGGCTTTACTGCCTTCTTCTGTTAATGTAGTATATCACGTTAATTGATTTGTATGTGTTAAACCATCCTTGCATTCCAGGATGAAACCACTTAGTTATGTTGTGTGATACTTTAAATGTACTGTTGAATTTGGTTCACCAGTTGTTTTTTTTTAATTTAAGCTTTTTTATTTAAACATATAATGTAACCCCACCACCCTCTCCAAACCCCTCTCCCCCCTCACCCCCCTCAGTTTGTTTTATGACATTAAGAGTCTCTTTTGGTTTGTCTCCCTCCCGATCTCATCTTGTTTCACTTTTTCTTTTCCTACCACCTTAACCCCCACCTCCGTTGCATCTCCACTTCCTCATATCAGGGAGATCATGTGATAGTTGTCTTTCTCCAGTTGACCTATTTCGCTAAGCATAACACACTCTAGTTCCATCCATGTCATCGCAAATGGTAAGATTTCATTTCTTTTGATGGCTGCATAGTATTCCATTGTATGTATATACCACTTCTTCTTTATTCATTCATCTCTTGATGGACATCTAGGTTCTTTCCATAACATGGCTATTGTGGACATTGCTGCTATAAACATTCGGGTACATGTGCCCCTTCGGATCACTATGTTTGTATCTTTAGGGTAAATACCCAGTAGTGCAATTGCTGGGTCATAAGGTAGCTGTATTTTCAATTTTTTGATGAATCTCCATGCTGTTTTCCAGAGTGGTTGCACCAGCTTGCATTCCCACCAACAGTGTAGGAGGGTTCCCCTTTCTCCACATCCTCACCAGCATCTGTCATTTCCTGACTTGTTCATTATAGCCATTCTGATTGGTGTGAGGTGGTATCTCATTGTGGTTTTGATTTGTATTTCCCTGATGCCCAGTGATGTGGAGCACTTTTTCATGTGTCTGTTGGCCATCTGGATGTCTTCTTTGCAGAAATGTCTGTTCATGTCCTCTGCCCATTTCTTGATTGGATTGTTTGTTCTTTGGGTGTTGAGTTTGCTAAGCTCTTTATAGATTTCGGATACTAGCCCTTTATCTGATATGTCGTTTGCAAATATCTTTTCCCATTCTGTCATTTGTCTTTTGGTTTTGTTGACTTTTTCCTTTGCTGTGCAAAAGCTTTTGATCTTGATGAAGTCCCAATAGTTCATTTTTTCCCATGCTTCCATTGCCTTTGGCGTTGTTCCTAGGAAGAAGTTGCTGCGGCTGAGGTCAAAGAGGTTGCTGCCTGTGTTCTTCTCAAGGATTTCGATGGATTTCTTTCTCACATTGAGGTCCTTCATCCATTTAGAGTCTATTTTCATGGGTGGTGTAAGGAAATTGTCCAATTTCATTTTTCTGCATGTGGCTGTCCAATTTTCCCAACACCACTTGTTGAAGAGGCTGTCTTTTTTCCATTGGACTTTCTTTCCTGCTTTTTCAGAGATTAGTTGACCATAGAGTTGAGGGTCTATTTCTGGGCTCTCTATTCTGTTCCATTGATCTATGTGTCTGTTTTTGTGCCAGTACCATACTGTCTTGATGATGACGGCTTTGTAATAGAGCTTGATGTCTGGAATTGTGATACCACTAACTTTGGCTTTCTTTTTCAATATTCCTTTGGCTATTTGAGGTCTTTTCTGGTTCCATATAAATTTTAGGATTATTTGTTCCATTTTTTTGAAAAAAATTGGATGGGATTTTGATAGACATTGCATTAAACGTGTAGATAGCTTTAGGTAGCATAGATATTTTCACAGTATTTGTTCTTCCAATCCATGAGCATGGAACATTTTTCCATTTCTTTGTGTCTTCCTCAATTTCATTCATGAGTACTTTAGAGTTCTCTGAGTATAGATTCTTTGCCTCTTTGGTTAGGTTTATTCCTAGGTATCTTATGGTTTCGGTGTAATTGTAAATGGGATTGACTTCTTAATTTCTCTTTCTTCTGTCTTGTTGTTGGTGTAAAGAAATGCAACTGATTTCTGTGCATTGATTTTATATCCTGACACTTTACTGAATTCCTGTACAAGCTCTAGCAGTTTTGGAGTGGAGCCTTTTGGGTTTTCCACATATAGTATCATATCATGTGCAAAGAGCAATAGTTTGACTTCTTCTTTGCCAATTTGGATGCGTTTAATTTCTTTTTGTTGTCTGATTGCTGAGGCTAGGACTTCTAGTACTATGTTGAATAGCAGTGGTGATAGCAGACATCTCTGCAGTGTTCCTGACCTTAATGGAAAAGCTCTCAGTTTTTCTCCAT
>ML102546.1:51764-91912 GCA_003697995.1 Taxidea taxus jeffersonii
AGGAGAATAGGAATTAATTCTTCTTTAAATGTTTGGTAGAATTCCCCTGGGAAGCCATCTGGCCCTGGGCTTTTGTTTGTTTGGAGATTTTTGATGACTGTTTCAATCTCCTTACTGGTTATGGGCCTATTCAGGTTTTCTATTTCTTCCTGGTTCAGTTTTGGCAGTTTATATGTCTCTAGGAAAGCATCCATTTCTTCCAGATTGCCAAATTTGTTGGCATAGAGTTGCTCATAATACCTTCTTATGATTGTTTGTATTTCTTTGGTGTTGGTTGTGATCTCTCCTCTTTCATTCATGATTTTATTTATTTGGGTCCTTTCTCTTTTCTTTTGGATAAGTCTGGCCAGGGGTTTATCAATCTTATTAATTCTTTCAAAGAACCAGCTCCTAGTTTCATTGATTTGTTCTATTGTTTTTTTGGTTTGTATTTCATTTATTTCTGCTTTGATCTTTATTATTTCTCTTCTCTTGCTGGGTTTAGGCTTTCTTTGTTATTCTTTCTCGAGCTCCTTTAGGTGTAGGGTTAGGTTGTGTATTTGAGACCTTTCCTGTTTCTTGAGATAGGCTTGTATCTCTATATATCTTCCTCTCAGGACTGCCTTTGGTGTGTCCCACAGATTTTGGACCGTTGTGTTTTCATTATCATTTGTTTCCATATTTTTTTTCAATTCTTCTTTAATTTCCTGGTTGACCCATTCATTCTTTAGAAGGATGCTGTTGAGTCTCCATGTATTTGTGCTCTTTCCAAATTTCCTCTTGTGACTGAGTTCTAGCTTCAGAGCACTGTGGTCTGAAAATATGCAGGGAATGATCCCAATCTTTTGATACCAGTTGAGACCTGATTTATGACCCAGGATGTGATCTATTCTGGAGAAAGTTCCATGGGCACTAGAGAAGAATGTGTATTCTGTTGCTTTGGGATGGAATGTTCTGAAGATATCTGTGATGTCCATCTGGTCCAGTGTGTCATTTAGGACCTTTATTTCCTTGTTGATCTTTTGCTTGGATGATCTGTCCATTTCAGTGAGGGGCGTGTTAAAGTCCCCTACTATTATTGTATTATTGTCAACTTGTTTTTTTGATTTTGTTATTAATTGGTTTATATATTTGGCTGCTCCCATGTTAGGGGCATAGATATTTAAAATTGTTAGATCTTCTTGTTGGACAGACCCTTTGAGTATGATATAGTGTCCTTTGTCATCTCTTATTATAGTCTTTGGCTTAAAATCTAATTGATCTGATATAAGGATTGCCACCCCAGCTTTCTTCTGATGTCCATTAGCATGGTAAATTGTTTTCCACCCCCTCACTTTCAATCTGGAGGTGTCTTCAGGTCTAAAATGAGTTTCTTGTAGGCAGCATATGGATGGGTTTTGTTTTTTCATCCATTCTGAAACCCTGTGTCTTCTGATTGGGGCATTTAGCCCATTTACATGCAGGGTAACTATTGAGAGATATGAATTTAGTGCCATTGTATTGCCTGTAAGGTGATTGTTACTGTATATTGTCTCTGTTCCTTTCTGATAATACTTTTAGGGTCTCTCTTTGCTTAGAGGACCCCTTTCAATATTTCCTATAGAGCTGGTTTGGTGTTTACAAATTCTTTCAGTTTTTGTTTGTCCTGGAAGCTTTTTATCTCTCCTTCTATTTTCTATGATAACCTAGCTGGATATAGTACTCTTGGCTGCATATTTTTCTCGTTTAGGGCTCTGAATATATCACGGCAGTTCTTTATGGCCTACCAGGTCTCTGTGGATAAGTCTGCTGCCAATCTAATATTTTTACCATTGTATATTACAGACTTCTTGTCCTGGGCTGCTTTCAGGATTTTCTCTTTGTCACTAAAACTTGCAAATTTTACTACTAGATGCTGGGGTGTGGACCTATTCCTATTGATTTTGAGGGGTGTTCTCTGCACCTCTTGGATTTTGATGCTTGTTCCCTTTGCTATATTAGGGAGATTCTCTATGATAATTCTCTCCAATATACCTTCTGCTCCTCTCTCTCTTTCTTCTTCTTCTGGAATCTCAATTATTCTAATGTTGTTTCGTCTTATGGTATCACTTATCTCTCGAATTCTCCCCTCATGATCCAGTAGTTGTTTGTCTCTCTTTTGCTCAGCTTCTTTATTCTCTGTCATTTGGTCTTCTATATCACTAATTCTTTCTTCTGCCTCATTTATCCTAGCAGTAAGAGCCTCCATTTTTGATTGCACCTCATTAATAGCTTTTTTTATTTCAACTTGGTTAGATTTTAGTTCTTTTATTTCTCCAGAAAGGGCTTTTATTTCTCTGGACAGGGTTTCTCTAATATCTTCCATGCCTTTTTCGAGCCTGTCTAGAACTTTGAGAATCGTCGTCCTGAATTCCAGATCTGACATATTACCAATGTCTGTATTGATTAGGTCCCTAGCCTTCAGTACTGCCTCCTGTTCTTTTTTTTGTGGTGAGTTTTTCTGCCTTGTCATTTTGTCCAGATAAGAATCCGCTGTTCTCCTTGTTAAGTGAACTTGGTCTTGGCTGGATTTCTTGTTGATCTTCTGGGGGAGGGGCCTGTTGTAGTGATTCTCAAGTGTCTTTGCCCCAGGTGGAATTGCACCACCCTTACCAGGGGCCGGGCTAAGTAATCCTCTCATGTTCACTTTTGGGAGCTTTTGTTCCCTGAATGCTTTCCGTAGAGTTATGGAGGATGGGAATGAAAATGGCGGCCTCCCAATCTCCGGTTCATAGGAGCCGAGAGCTTGGGGCCCCAGTCTTCAGTGTGCCTTCAGAGAAAAGCGTTTAATCACTCCCGTCTCCCCAGCCTCCAGTCGCACTTAGAGAAAATCGTGGGTAATCAGTCCCGTCTCACTGGCTTCTGGCTGTGCTGCGAGGTCACCCAGCCTATGACCAAGCGTCTCTGTCTCTGGCAGAGTCCCACCTGGAGTCTCCAAACCCCGTAGATCCCTGAGCTCTCCCAGGTCGGAGTCCCCCCGGATCTTGTGGGGACCCCTCGCACAGAGCACCAGCCCGTGTCACAGACCACGGCTCTAGGAAACTCCGAGTTGAGAGCTCACTCGGCTCTGTCTCCGCAGCCGGCTTCCCTGCTCTAATACCTGTGAGCTCTGCGACACTCAGACACCCCTGATCCTTCTGTGTCCCCATGGGACCTGAGTCCACGATGTCCCCGTGAGGTCTTCACCCCAGTTTAGCCTCTGGAGCGATGTCCCTCCATGGAGCAGACTTTTAAAAGTCCTGATTTTGTGCTCCATTGTTCCGCTGCTTGCCAGGAGATGGCTCCTCCCCCCGGGGTCTATCTTCCCGTCACGTTGGATTCACTTCTCCGCTGGTCCTACCTTAGAAAGTGGTTGATTTTCTGTTTCTAGAATTATTGTTCTTCTTCTCTTCGATCTCCTGTTGGATTCGTAGGTGTTTGGAATCGTTTGATAGGCTATCTAGCTGATCTCCTGCTGCCTGATGTCGTCTCAGCCTGCTACTTCTCCGCCATCTTGACTCCTCTATATAAATTGCTTTTTATTTATCTCTCCTGGAATACATTGTTTTAGTGGAATTTTTCTTTGTAACAGGAAATTTAGAGCCATTGTTTCTTTAGATATCACCCCTTTTTAACATTATTACCTACTTCTGGCACTCTGATTGGGTATATCTAGACATGTTTTCTATATATTATGTCTTTCATAATATCCATTTTCTTATTTCTGTGCAGGACCACATGTAGTTCTTTGACTGCATTGCTCACTTTACTAATTGTCTGTTCAGCTATTAGTAATCTTTATTTAATTCTTCTACTGGGATTTTTAAAAATCCAACTACTAAACGTTTAATTTCTAAACATATTATTTGTATTCTTTTTTTATAAATATTTTATTTATTTATTTATTTATTTATTTATTTATTTGGGAGAGCGAGAGAGAGCACAAGCAGGGGGAGGGGCAGAGGGAGAAGCAGGCTCCAACTGAGCAGGGAGCCTGATGTAGGGCTTGATTTGAGGATCCCAGGATCATGACCTGAGCCAAAGGCAGATGCTTAAATGACTGAGCCTCCCAATTGTATTCTTTTTCAATTCTGTGCATTTAATTTTGACAGTATCTTTTTGAATGTGTGTATTTGTGGTTGTATCCTTTAATGTTGGTTAACATTTTATATATAAATGCCTGACAATTCCAACATTTCAGTTCTTTAGAACTCTATTTTTTTGTTTGTTTATTTGCTTCTGTTGACTTTCATCATTATCTGAATTCTCTGGGCTTGCTGATATTTCATTCAAGCTTATTGATCTTAGTCTGTGGAATTATTTGGATCTATTTGTGAAACTTACTTCCAGAAAGGGTTTGCTTCTACCATTGTCACTATTCAGAGGGCACCACTGACTGGAATCACTTCAATACTACCACTGCCACTTCTCTCCCAACACACACACACACACACACACACACACACACCCTAGATTCAGTGCATAATTCCAAGCTCAGCTTTCTACTTCCTGATGGTAACTTTATAACAGTCATCTGCCTAGGTCAACTACTTGGGTCCAGTAAATTGCTGCATCCCTGAACATAGCACGTAGATATTTATGTGTTTGTACATTTGTTTCCCTGTTTTAAGTTGTTGGCTATAGAAAATTCCTCTACCTCTTATGGAGCCAGCAGTGTCTCAAAGCACATTTCCTGTGCACATTTCTATTTATTTTGCCATGAAAGAGCCCTTTAAGAATACCTATCAACTTTAACAACTAAAGCAAAAGTTCTAGTTTATTTTTACTAGAAAGCAAATGAGATGTTTTCATGATTAATTCTGATAAACTCTAACCAAAATCAGTGCTGTGTAGGAGCTGGGTAGAAGTATGACACAGGGATGGTGGAAGTGGAGGATATATAATCAATGCACAGAAGTCAGATGCATTTCTATACACCAACAACAAGACAGAAGAAAGAGAAATTAAGGAGCCAATCCCATTTACAATTGTACCCTAAACCATAAGATACTAGGAATAAACCTAACCAAAGAGGCAAATAATCTGTACTCAGAAAACTATAAAGTACTCATGAAAGAAACTGAAGAAGACACAAATGGAAATGGAATGGAAAAATGTTCCATGCGCATGGATTGCAAGAACAAATATTGTGAAAATGTCTATGCTACCTAAAGCAATCTGCATGTTTACTGCAATCCCTATCAACCCATCCATTTTTTTCAAAAAAAATGGAACAAATAATCCTAAAATTTATATGGAACCAGAAAAGACCTCGAATAGCCAGAGGAATATTGAAAAAGAAAGCCAAAGTTGGTGCATCACAATTCCAGACTTCAAGCTCTATTACAAAGCTGTCATCATCAAGACAGTATGGTACTGATCCATAGATCAATGGAACAGAATAGAAAGCCCAGAAATAGGCCCTCAACTCTATGGCCAACTAATCTTTGACAAAGCAGGAAAGAATGTCCAATGGAAAAAAGACAGCCTCTTCAACAAATGGTGTTGGGAAAATTGGACAGCCACATGCAGAAAAATGAAACTGGACCATTTCCTTACACCACACATGAAAATAGACTCAAAATGGATGAAGGACCTCAATGTGAGAAAGGAATCTATCAAAATCCTTGAGGAGAACACAGGCAGCAACCTCTTTGACCTCAGCTGCAGCAACTTCTTCCTAGGAACAACGCCAAAGGCAAGGGAAGCAAGGGCAAAAATGAATTATGGGGACTTCATCAAGATCAAAAGCTTTTGCACAGCAAAGGAAACAGTCAACAAAACCAAAAGACAACTGACAGAATGGGAGAAGATATTTGCAAATGACATATCAGATAAAGGGCTAGCATCCGAAATCTATAATGAACTTATCAAACTCAACACCAAAAGAACAAATAATCCAATCAAGAAATGGACAGAGGACATGAACAGACATTTCTGCAAAGAAGACATCCAGATGGCCAACAGACACATAAAAAAGTGCTCTACATAACTCAGCATCAGGTAAATACCATTCAAAATCACAGTGAGATACCACCTCACACCAGTCAGAATGGCTAAAATGAACAAGTCGAAATGACAGATGCTGGCGAGGATGCAGAGAAAGGGGAACTCTCCTACACTGTTGGTGGGAATGCAAGCTGGTGCAACCACTCTGGAAAACAGTATGGAGGTTCCTCAAAAAGTTGAAAATAGAGCTACCCTATGACCCAGCAATCGCACTACTGGGTATTTACCCTAAAGATACAAATGTAGTGATCTGAAGGGGCACACACACCTGAATGCTTATAGTAGCAATGTCCACAATATCCAAACTATGGAAAGAACATAGATGTCCATCAACAGATGAATGGATAAGGAAGATGTGGTATATATATACATAGTGAGATACTATGCAGCCATCAAAAGAAATGAAATCTTGCTATTTGTGATGATGTGGATGGAACTATACGCTTAGCAAAATAAGTCAATCAGAGAAAGGCAATTATCATATGATCTCCCTGATATGAGGAAGTTGAGAGGCAACGTGGGGAGCTTGGGGGTAGGAAAGGAATAAATGAAACAAGATGGGATTGGGAAGGAGAAAAACTGTAAGAGACTCTTAATCTCACAAAACAAACTGAGGGTTGCCAGGGGTAGGGGAGTAGGGAGAGGGTGGTTGGGTTATAGACATTGGGGAGGATATGTGCTATGGTGAGTGCTGTGAAGTGTAAACCTGGTGATTCACAGACCTGTACCCCTGGGACTAATAATACATTATATATTAATAAAAATATTTTTTTAAAAAGTGACTTAAGATAATCTATTACAGAACTTAAGAAACCAGACTTCCTCTTCCTACTATATGGCTCTCCTCTGGGACCACATTGTTGGTCGCCTACCATGACTTGAGTAGGATTGGTGTTGGAAGAGCAAACTAGTACCTTTGCAACCAGTACTAGACCAAGCTCATGCACCACAATATATCTTTCTGTCTTCAACCACAATTCCATTGATTTTTTAGATTTTTTATTGTGTTATGTTAGTCACCATATAATATATCATTAGTTTTGATGTAGTGTTCCAAGATTCATTGTTTACATATAATACCCACTACCCACTGCTCCTTGCAATACATGCCCTCATTAATACCCACCATTATTTTAAATTTTTGTTATCCTGGCCTCTGACCTTGAAATAAGTTTAACTTTGATAGTAAAGCTAGAAAACACATGATCGATAAGCCCTGAACTTCTCCTAAAGAGGTCAGAGACTTGATCAGATGAAGAGGAAGAAACTCTGACTTCTGTGGAGCCTGTGTAGCTGTGTAGTTTGAGCTTTGATTTAAAAGTCACCACTGAGAGCATCCACAAGTAACCTACACTGAAACAGACTGTCTTTTTACAAAATGTCAATACTTTGTTAATTGCTACTGGCATTTGAAATCATGGATCTAACACTATCTAAAACGTAGATTACAGACACTCAAAATCATATTGGATGTTGTCTCTATAGAGGGAGCAGAGCCCTTGATCACCGACATTGTCAGTAGTTACATCATTGTTAAATTCTGAATAAGTCTAGAAGGCTGGGTCACATAGTATGATGGAAGGAGAACAGGGTTACTTAAGGTAATGACTGTTTACCAACCACCATGAAAGTGTTATATCGAACAGTATTGCCATAATGTGCATACTAGTCATATATCAGCTCTGGTTCTAAGAAATCTAAGGTACTTGCCATTCATTTAGGACAAAATTTTCCATTCCGTTAAAGACTAGACCAGTTCTTCTGAGAAGCTTTTCTAGAAATCCATATTACTTTCCAGATGAGACTTGTGATATTTGTTCCATCATATAACAGATTTTTTTTTGAGAGCCCTCATTATATAATTTTTTAAATCAAAGTGATTCTTGCTGCTTGACTTATTTCCTTACTTCTAGTTCTTTCTTCAATTCATCCTAACTGGTCTTCCTACCAGGTAATATCATAGAAATAATTCTTATCAAGGTCATCAGTGCCCTGCATGTTGTTCAGTGCAGGGGCTAACTTGCTGTTCTCATTTCATTTGCTCTCTCAGCAGCATTGTATGTATCATTGTCTCTTTCTGAAAACCCCTTCTTCACTTCCCTTTCATGATACCTCACTCTGGGCTTTCTTCCTTTTCCACTGGTCATTCTTTCCAGGCATATTGATTAGATCCCTTTATCTACCCTTTAATGATGGGAAGTTACAGAGCTCAGACCTAAACTGCTTCATCTTCTCTGTTTATTACCTTCCTTAGTGACTTCATTTAAGTCTATAACTTTAAAGATCTCTAAATGTTATATATTTTAAAATTCATATCTTCAGCCCTTATATAATCCTTGAGTTCTGTGCATCTATTAAATTCAACACCAGGATATTTGATAGTGTATGAAATTTAATATGGCCATGAAAAAACTATTTATTCTACCATTCCCTTGGCCCCAATCTTTTCCTTCTCCATGGAACTTCATCTCAGTTAACTCCCCTCATATGTACCCAGTTGCTCAGACCAAAAGAAGAAGGCCCTATCCTCTCTTTTCCTCAGTCCACATCCATTCTTTCAGCATGTTCTGTCACTTCTACCTCTCAAACATATCTTGGTCTCATCTACTCATTGCCCCCCGCCACTGCTACCGCCTAATTCCCCCCTAGTTCATAATTTCACAATGGGACTCTTTCCTAGCCTCCTAAGAGATTTTAAGTTTTAAGTCATTTGCTTTAAGTAAGATTTTTTAAAAGACCCATTGCCCCATTTGCTATTGTATTCTTAACATCTAAACTAGTGTTTCCTACACATTAGGTGCTGAATGGATATTAGATAAATAAATTAATAATATACATGGGATTTTATTACCAAAGGAATAACTTTTCATAGCTTTACAAATACTACTGAATTCACAAATAAATTTATAATTTGTTGTCAGATCATGCATCCTGAAGTTTCAACCACTAAAGTCATGAACAAAAGGAGTTCAGAAGAATGGCAGCTCATTGCTTTATTACTATCAAAGATACCCTGTGTTGGGGCGCTTGGGTGGCTCAGTCAGTTAAGTGTCCACCTCCTGATTTTGGCTCAGGTCATGATCTCAGGGTCATAAAATTGAGCTCTATAGCAGGTTCCATGCTGAGTAGAGAGTCTGCTTGAGGTTCTCTCCCTCTCCCTCTGCCTGCCCCCACTAGTATGTTCATTCTCTCTCTCTCTCTCTCTCTCTCTATCTATCTATCTATCTCTCTATCTCTCTATCTATCTCTCTCCAAAATAAATAAGTCTTTTAAAAAAAGGGGTACTTTGTGTCTGGACATCTTCACACATGGGGTTCTGATCTGAGACCCAGGGGAAATCTTCCTAGCTTGCTGCACAGAGTTAGTACTCCAGGAATTCTGGAAAGAATTGTTCTTTTTGAAAATATTCTTCAGGAAGTATGCCCTTTCTTAATCCATGCATTTAAAGTAGATTATTAAAAGTTCCACAGTTAACAGAACCTGCCACTTACTTAAGTACCTCTAACATTTCCCAAATGCCCTTCTTATTTTATTCTTGCCTCTTAATAACCCACCAAACAAAATAACCTAATAAACCCTCATTAGGCAGACATTGTCTTCCTACTGGGGTGAAAGAAAGTCTGAGCATCAGTCTTGTGTAAAATGCAGGAAGAAGAAAAGAATCTGGTTTTAAAGGTATAGAGGCCAGGCTCTAGATCAGGTTCTGCTGATTTGTCAGGCATGAATTTGGAGAAGTATCCTAACTTCTCTGAATATCAGTTTTTGACCCATGAAAGATTTCTGCTAATAACTCCCCTTTAAGGTGTTTGTGAAGTATAGGCATATTCTCTCTGGGACTGTGTCCATAGGTAAAGTGAAGGCCTGCTTCTGAAACCTGCTTTGTTCTAGATCTTTCCTCCAAGGACTCTATTTGGCCATCTATCAATCAACTGTTACTAGTGTCCAGTGGTAAAGCCCTCCCCTTCCCAGGATTCAGACAACTTAAGGACAGTAAGAACTAGGGGAAATCCTGAGAAAGTTGTAAAAAGTCTCACTCCTTAAATTAAATGTAGCTGAGCTGACTGCAGTCCCACTGGAGATAATTAACATTGCAGAATGAATTAGTAGATAAAGATAGATGTCTTTTCTTCATCATTTACCTACTAGATAAATCTGGCCACATTTTTCATTAGTTTGCTGTACTTTACCAGGGAGACACTTGGATTTGCAAGATGGAGCACAAACATGTAGGCAATGCCAAATGAGCAGAAAACAAACAGGGGTGAGGGTCAAGGGGAGGAGTGGTGAATTCAGGGAAAGCAGAGATTTGATTCTGAAGAGCAAATCCTTAGGGGTCAAGGTGGCTTTTGCATAATTCTATTATCATCAGGAAGAGGAGAAATAATCATATTAGGTGTGTGCTATTCTGCTCGACGTGGCTTGTCTTACCTTACTTTTGAAGTCAGACAGGTTTAAATGCTTTGTGTAAGTGAGTTGTTCAGAAGGCACCCAATCAAAAAGGCAGGTGCTGCCAGAGCAAAGCAGGGAAGTTTTTGATGTTGACAATGACATACATTCTTGCACAGAAAGGGGTAAGCTTTTCAGTCACAGTTATGAAAAAGTTATATGTGTGCTGCTTTGAAGACCAGAGGCAGTGCCATCTGGAAGGGTAGCTTTCAGGCAGGCCAGCTGCAGGACATCAGCATGGGGATGGGCCAGTCCATAAGTAAGGGCAGCTCTTTATTAAGCCTCCCTGTCCTCTGGGTCAAAGTGGGCACTCCCATGAGTAGCTGCATAGCATTGCTGTTGGCATCAGATCCATCTTACCTTCTGTTTATGGAGCCCAGGTATCTCATCAGTTTGCATTCGGTTTCTACATGCCACTTCTCCTTCTTGAGTTCTAGCAATCTGCAGGAAAGCCTGTACCCATCTGGGGCTCTGCTGATTCCAAGTGAGGCTTGTGAGAAGCCTACCCTACAATGGGCCAGACGTGGGCGGGAAAATGTTTTCACCTGCCCACCCTCCCCACCCCCAACACACACACCATAGAAATACCCGGTGTGGGGAAGGAGAACAAGAACTGTGGTCTTATGAGAGTCAGTTGTGAACATTTTTTCCAAACTCCAAAGATATTTGTAAGTTGAAATTGGCCATAGTGGAAGTATTGGCACCATGGAAACCATTAAACTTTACAAATAATGTTTTTTACCTTTTGGGGGTTTGTTGGTAAACATTTGCCAACACAACAGCGGGGTGAGGTGCAAGGAGCAGAAAGAGGGAGCCTGGATTTCAAAATCCTTTATAACCCTCTCTATCCCCTCTCATAGAGGCTGCTCAGATGTCTCAGCTGAACCGCTCCTGTATAGTTTGACAATCACTGCAGGCAGTGGCCAGCCACAGATGATTTTTTGTGTGTGCTTTTGTTTTCAATCAGCTTTTTTTATTTTAGGGAGGTAACCCTGGCCACAAGGTGTTGGGTAGACTGAAAGGGTATAAAATCAGAGAAAATATCACAGGAAAAAGAATTAGATGGTAATCCAACTGCCTTTTGTCCATATAAAGGAGGATGATGAGGCCTGAACTAAGGGAAGAGCAGTGAAAACGGAGAAGAGATCAGGCATAACAAATATAAATGGTAAAGAAATGCATTGACAGGATTTATCAATCGATTGGGTGCTGGGGTGAGAAAAAGAAAAGGATAGATGACAACATCCAAGTTCCAAATGATCTCACCATTCACCAACACAGAAGGAATAGCAGATTTTGGTGGAAAGTTGATGACTTATGTTTAGAGCAAGCTGACATGGCTGAGAGGCAGGTGGAGGGGGCTTCGAAGCTCAGAAGAGCAGAATTGACTAGAATGCATTTTGACAGTCAACAGATGGTGGCAGATGACAGCAGGGATCACTCAGGGATGGTATGAGATAAGAAGAGATCCAAAACTGAAACATACATGGGAAACGCCATATTTAAGGTACACGCAGAGAAATATGAATCAGCAGAAGTCAGTGAAGTAGTGGAGAACCAGACAGAGGCAAAGAGGGAAAAGAGAGAATAGGATAGTCATTAATGTAAAATTTGAGGTCAAGATAAAGAAAGATGAAGTCAAATAAGAATGCATCAGATTTAGTTAGAGATGATTATTTGGGCCTTTTGCCAAAACAGTGTCTGGGTGTGCAGGGCCAGAAGAAGTCAGACTGCAGGTGTTTGAAGAACAAGTGAGCAGAAGGTGGAAATAACAGAAAACAAAGGAAGAAGCAAGAATTCTAGACTTGGAAGTTAAGAAAAGACAAGGAGGTGCAGGATCAATGGAGGACTTTGTTTTTAAGATAGACACCAGACTTGATCATAATTTTACACTGTGCAGAAGGGACCAATTGAGATGAAGTTGCCAATTTGGGAAGGAGATAGAGAGTTCCAGCTGCAGGAAGGTCCTAGGTGACACAGGAGGGTCGGTCAAGAGTGTAGGGGGGAGGGAATGACCTCAGCAAGAGAAATAACATCTCTTCCCACGAGACTAGAAGGATGGGTTTCAGAATAAATGCAAACATAGCTTTCCAATGGCTGAAACTAAGGTGTCTTACACCTGATATTCTGCTTTCTCTTGTAAGTTTAAAGACTTTAAGGAGAGTGATAGAAGTTTGAAGTAAGCACTATGGGTAATGGAGAATTTTAAACATACATTACATTTTAATGCTTTTTGTACAATTTGCAGCATCTATAGCAGACATAATAGCATATCTCACACCACATTGCCATTGCTCATTTGATTACCTTCCTTTCCATGTAACAATAACCCTAGACAGAGTAGGACCAGTGTTTCTAGCCTAGAAGAGTGTCTGACGCATAATGGGTGATTGACAAATATTTGTTCAAGGGATCAATAATTGAGTAAATGGACTAATTTTCAGAATCAGTCCAATCCTCCCAACTAAACTGAAAACCTCACTGTGTCATAGATTTGGTTGGATTGCTCAGCATTTTCAGTATATAGGAGCTACACAATCAGGATGAATGAAAATGAATTGAGCTGCCTCGAGACCAAAGTGTTGATGTAAAAATGAAGGAGCTCATTCCAAGAGAGGAGCTCACAATGAAATGATGGAGGAATGGAATTTAAAACTAGCTAAACCTGTAGAAGAAAATATAACTTCCTCCTCCTCACAGCTTCCAGTTACTAATTTTTCTCGTTTTAGGGAAGGTGTTCTTGAAGTATCTTGGAGTGCTTAACATCTTCATTTGTTAATGGAATACAGCAGGTTATGTAGGATTATTATATGTCTCACCCATCCTATTCTCTGGCTTCTTGGACTTGAACCCTCACGGTCTAGAGACTGAGGCCCAGAGAAGGTAACCAATTAGTGTCAGATATGTCCCTGAGTTGTGGTTTTTCTAGTTCTAAAGCTGAGCTCCCAATCACCAGCCCTCTGCACTGTGAGAGAGAAATCCTTCAGGCAGGCAGTGAGAGGCAGCTCCTCTCTGCCCTGCTTTGAGGTGTCCCATAGCAAATGATAGTGGCAGGGAAATGTCTTAATATAGCGTGGTGGTTAGCATAATTGATGTTCAGATGCAGTGTTAGTAGAAACAAGCCCAGTTAATTGGTCTCTCAACCTACATTAGCTCTTGCATTGCAGCCAATTAGGCAGGGGCCAGAGGGCCCTTTGCGCGGCCATTAGAGCCCTCCACGCCAGGGCCAGGAAGGTGCTGGCAGTTAGGCAGCAGAGACGGTGTAAATGACTGTGATGAGCTGTGTGTGCAGCTGCGCCACAGCCAGAGCCATCTGTCCGTTTAGGAACACAAGACCTTAACAACCAATCTTAAAGGTGAAAAAAGGAAGGTAACATTCAGGAGAGGGAAATCTGGGCTCTCCCTGGGGTGGAATGCTGGAAGACTTTGAAGATTATAGACTTGAAGAGTATAAACCTAATACTAGTCCTACGGCAGTATTCCTAATGAACTAATTGCTCGTCCCTGTTCTCTGAGGCTCAATGTTATTGGAAAGACCCTGGGTGTATTTCCAGGAGACACTGTAGGATTGCTGCTCAAAGTGAGGTCCAAGGACCAGCAGCATCATTTGGGATGCTCATTTAGGAGGGGGTTAGAGATGCAGATTGCAGGCCCAGCCCTGACCAGCTGAACTGAAATCTGCATTGTAACAAGACCCCCATGGGTCCTGTGTGCCCATGTGTTCTGAGAAGCTGTGCCGTAGGCCAGGGGTCAGCAAACACATTTTATTAGAACGCCGCATGACCATTATTTGCCTCTTGATTATGCTGCTTTTACACATGGCAACAGGGTTTAGTGGTTGCAACTGAGACCTTCTGTCCCACAAGCCTATGGCATTTCCTCTCTGGCTCTTTACCGAGAGACTTGGCAGACCCCTGCTCTAGGCAGAAGTCTCTGTACCCAGCCCATGTGACTAACATTTCTGTCAGCTCTTAGAGGGCAGGTTAGTACCAGATACTTAATTTGCTGTTTAAATATTGTCATGGCCATTATGGGCAGATGGAGCAATAGATGGGAGATGACAATGATCTCAATGCCAGGAGCTTAGGAGTTTCTGGGTTACATGGACACTTCAGCAAAAGTTGGCAAAAACTTTAAATGTTCTGCTACCTCGAATGAGTCAAATGGTTTGAAGGATCCTTTCACTCTCTCATTCACACAGGGAATAAAGGAAAAAATGATAAGCCGGGGCTTGTAATAAAACAGTCACCAAATGTCTCTGTTGCATCCTTGATAGCATATTCATTGTGACTGGAAGTATTAACCTTCTTCCAAATACACCAAGATGTTGCTTTGATTTTATGCCAGTGTTTGGGGATAATTTGATACCCAGTGAATTACCCAAAGAGACTGCATTCTCCCCCTCTTGATTTTCACCAGGGTGAAATGTTAAAACAGGTGTGACTGCTCTGCTTTCTGTATAGCAAAAGGTCTGTCGAAAATGTGCATTCCTTTGAGCATGCCATAAAGAGCTTATGCAGAGACCCACAGAGGACTTCAGTGGCTAATGGTGAGGAAGAGCGCTGCTAAACCAACATTTCTGAAATTGCCAAAGTATGTTGACAGGAGATCCTGGCCAGGAGCTTATAGACTTGCATTTGCAAGAATATTAAAGCAGCTCATTGTGTTTTTTAAACTCTTGGAGTTTTTCCAAGCCTGTGCTTTCCAAGTCTGTCTCTGTCTCTGTCTCTGCCTCTGTCTCTGTCTCTGTCTCTCACATACACACCAACAAATGCTGGGCTGCAGCCCCAGACTCCAGACGCATGCATCCATCATAATTGCAGCACCGCCAGCAGTCATGTAACTGCTTAAAGACCTCAACAGCCTTCTGGCACTTAAAGGGGGAAAAAAGCCCATCTAATTAATCACAGGTGAAACAGCTTGGACTGTCTCCAAAAGCCCCAGAATTTACTGCCAAGCTTTGATGCTAATTTTCTTTCTAAGTAACCCCCTAAAGAAATTTACGATTAGGTAATTAAAGTAATGAATAAAGAGATACTTAGGTGGAGAGAAAGGAGGAGAGGGAAAAGTCTATTATTTCCACCCTGCAATAAACGTATCTGGGCATGCGTCATTTGTGAACTCCAGCATCAAGGTCCCCAAGAGGCTTTCTCCTGAAGAATATTTTAAAAATCAATATTTGAAAGACCAAAAGGAGGCATATAAATGGAGTTGGGAGCAAGTCACTCTGCTGGGGCCTGTAAGACAGAGAAGGAAATCTGCCTTCTGCCAGATACTCTTGGCTATTTTTTATTGCCACAGCTTGTGCCCGATGGGGAGGGAGGTCGGTGATGCCTTCTCCCTATGAGTTGATTGGCTAGCATCACTGGGTTGGATTCAGGGAACTCACCTTCCTCAGATCCTGTATGTCCCTGCTGGGATAGATCCTGGATTTCTGAGTTTAATTGATCGGACATTGCTCCAATCTTTTGCTCAGCAACTATTCAGGACTGGGCTTTGGATTTTATCATCCCAGCCCTGATCCCTCCCATATGTTTCTGCCACTCAGTATCGGAACACCCCAGAAATGGGGTCGCAGTTAATTGCCTACTTAGGTTTCCGAATTAAACAGAAATACTGTTCACTGAAACGATGGATTAAACAAGTTTCTGCTCAACTCCAAAGTGCCTAGAGCCTTAATTCTTGCTGAAAAATCTTGCTCTCAACTATTTTTCTGTGTTAATAAATATAGTGTAATAAGCATAATGCTTTTTTAAATAATTCAGAATCTTGAATTTTTGAGTGAAAAGCTCTTGGCTCTGATTTATATCTACCTTCAAGATAGTTTTACAAGCTTCTTGCAAGCAAAGATCAAAGCAGGCCCCCATTTTGTCTCTTTACCAAGGCTAGGAAAGAGTGAGTACTAATTGTCTCATAGGTTTATGTAATGAAGGTCTAGGAATTGCACTGGATACACACTGACTCATGATACCCTGGAAATTTTGTTCCTTTTTTTTTCTTAACTATGTTACTATATGAACTTATTTGTTTACTTCCCCCCCCCCGCCCTTCCAGGAAGGGAGAGTTGAAAATAATAGAATCAAAATTTAGCTTTGGAAGTGATGTTAGAGATTTTATAGTCTCAGGCTTCATTTTGGAACTAAGAGGACTGAGGCTCAGAGAGGTGATTTGGTTTGGCCAAGAGGCACCGCCACATCTGGGTGGTTACAATCACAGACGCGGAAGCAAGATACATTTGCACTTGTGAACTGCTCTTCTACTTACCAACTATGGACCATGAGAAACTGCTTGCCTTCTGGGCTGCTTTTCTGACCTACAAAATGAAAACAGTAATATCCTTCCTGAGTTACAGTGAAGATTAAACAAGCTGATATAGGTAAGAGGCTTAGCATCATGCAAACACTAGAAACTACCTTGCTCTTATTTGTTTTATTTATGTTTAATTGTCATATAATTATAATTTATTTTTATCAAACAGATTCCTTTTCATTATTCACAATTCCTTGCTGCCTTCCAATAAAGGTAGAGTCCTAGTCAAAGATGGCTCTTTGTTTATTCAAGGCCGGATGGGTGTGGATGTCCCTGTTTGGGGAAACTGGACCACAGCTAAATTGCTCCATGTAAGAAAGAGTCATATACTTGAAAGGCCTCCAGTTCAGAGCTTCATCTTCTCCCAAGCCAATGCAGAATGATGTGTTCTGAGCCTCATTCCTAATTGAGGAGTGAGAGACCTTTTCCCCACAGTGAAAGCAATTTCAGGACACGAGTGAACCTGGGAAGAGAGGTATAGGGCAGGACCGAGGGTCATTCCAGGATTTAGGTTCCTTCCCAGTCCTCCTGATTCAGCCAAGGTTGAAGGTCAGCATCTACTCAGACCCCCATCTCCCTATACTCAGACCTCCATCTCCCTATGTATCCCCCAGTCCCAAGAGCTGCTGGACCCAGTTCTCCTCTGAGCCTCTATCTAAAAGGCCAGGGAAGTTGGGAGAATCCTGCCAAATGGGAATTAAAAATGACAAAACAGCTGATTAGATCTGAGGTGACAAGAATGAGAAATAAAAGCCATTAGAGCCCATTTGCAACGTGTCTTCAGAGTCAAGTTTCAAGGTGTTCCTCGGAAGATTATTAATGGCATGACAGTGTTTTCCGTGCAGGAATCTGATACATGAAATAACACCAGTGTACACACACTGCATTCTAGATGGTAAGAGGGGCCTGCCCTCATTTATTTAGTCTCACAGATTTGAAGAGACACCCTAATTTGGCTGTCAGACGAGGGCTAGTGTAAGCACCCAGGGGTTGGAGAAACAGATTTCCACAGTAAATGGTTTTCTTCTATAGCAGGGCCAGGCAAACTATGACCCATGGACAAAACCTGGTCTGAGGCCTAATTTTTGTATGGGCAATGAGCAAGGAATGGTTTTTATATTTTAAAATGGTTTAAAAATATCAGACGAAGAATATGTTATGACATATGGAAATGTTATGAAGTTCAACTGCAAGTGTCCATGAATATTTCTGGAATATAGTCACACTCATTTGTCTGTGTATAATCTGTGGTTGCTTTTGTGCTACAAAGGCAGAGTTGAATAGTTGTGACAGAGTCTGTGTGGCCCATAAGCCTAAATTATTTACTGTCCAGGCATTTCCAGAAGTTTGCCAACCTTGTTCTGTAGGACTTCTCAGCCAAACTCCTTCACTCTGCAAAAAGAAAAAAAAAGAAAAGGAGTCATAACTTAGCAAAATACTATAAAGGTTTTCTCTAAAAGAATACAGACTCATTTTTGAGTCGCAGCATGGAAATCTGTTTATCTACTGCTCCCAGGGACAACCACCTAATACTGAGAGAGACTAGTTTCAGGTTCCTCTAAAGGTTGATGGAGCAGGGAACCACAAGCCCTCAGTGGCCATTCGGACACACAGGAGGGCAGCAGTTCCAGAAGGCAAGTCCTCTCCAGGCTGGTGACCAGGAACTCCCTGTAGCTAGAGTCCTCCCATTTTTAACTTCTTCCATAAAAGCCCAGAGAAGACATAAATCCTAACTCGTTTTGTATCCATCTTGAAGTCATCATACATTCCTATCTCATCCCCATGCCTCAGCTTTTTTGCAAAGATACTTCTCTCTCCTCTAAAAATAGCTGTGGCCCTCAATGGGCACTACTGAGATACTTGTTATCCTAGGGACTCAGAAAGCTTCCAAAGCCCTTTTCCAGTCTGTTTTTATTAGTGGGAGCAAATGTGGTGATCTTGAGATGGAGAAAATTGTTGTTGTTGTCTGGAGGATGGAACAGATAGAAGACTGATGGTGTAGAATATCAGTAACATTAGCCCTGGAACTTCCACCTCCACATCTCCACAGGGTGAGTGACTAAGACCTTCAGTTAAAGACATATTCAGCAGAACTGTCAGCTGCCAGTGGCCAGTGGGCTGATCATCCAGTAGGACAGATGCATCTACACCTTCATAAATACTACAGGGATAGCAGAAAGGAAGGATGCGGGACGCCTGGGTGGCTCAGTTGGTTAAGCGGCTGCCTTCGGCTCGGGTCGTGATCCCAGCGTCCTGGGATCGAGTCCCACATCGGGCTCCTTGCTCGGCAGGGAGCCTGCTTCTCCCTCTGCCTCTCTCTACCACTCTGTCTGCCTGAGCTCGCTCTCTAATAAATAAATAAATAAATAATCTTTAAAAAAAAAAAAAAAAGAAAGGAAGGATGCACAAAAAAAGGGAACCTGTGGGGGCACACCTCCTGGGAAACTTATTGGAAGAGGTGAAAGTGGTACTGAGTGAAGGATGGGGTTGGATTGAGCTAGTTAGAGAAGGGAATTGATGGGATTTTTGTGGTGAGAAAATCCTTAAAAACAGTTATTGCATACCTTCATGATTATGAGTTGGTGGCAGAGCCAGTCTCCTCACTTCCTAATTGAACACTCTTTCAAAAACATAAAGAGTAGATAAAGAATCATCAGCTGGTCCCTCAATTGCTTGAGGTGGGAAGTATTGTAGTTTACGATTTTTAAAACATAAAATGCTTCTGAGGCAGCCCTGCCTTTGGTGAGCTGGACGGAGGAAAAGGGGAGAGAGTTTGAATCCTCCCCTTTTATCAGGAGAGAAAATTTGGACAATCTCACTCCTAGAATAATGGAACTATGACAATGTTGGTTGTTAAGGTTCCTTGCAGGATAAATAATCTCTAGATTGAATTAGACTGAATTATGGAATGCAGGTCAAGTGCCACCCAAAAGAACCCTGAGCCTAATGCAGGAGTTGGATCATTGAAATTACTTTTCTTCCTCCTCAGTTTTCAGAAGTTCTTGCTTATAAGTCATTGCAATATTTTTTTTCTCATTTCTGTAGTGTAGAATCTCTTCTCTATAGATGTTGAGGTTTCCACCAAATTTGGAAAGAGAAAAAAAAAACCCTTATTTTGAATGGTGACATTATAAAGGTAGATGGGAGAGAAAATGTAGAATTAATTTATATAGCTTCAAAGTGTTTTTGTTTTGTTTTGTTTTTGCTTAATTTCCATCTTTTTAAAATGCATCCCTCAGTTATGAGCAGTTGTCACATCCAACTGGATAGGAATTGTGAGACACTCAAGTTAATGGTCTTGCAGAAAAGTAGGTCATATAGGAAGCTGGCAGAAATGGGGTCTGAAAGCAGGGACTGTGACATAATATCCAACTAACGAATAGTATCAGTCACCTCAGAGCATCATAGGGAGACAGAGGCCCTATGAACGAGGCTTCACTGTAAATAGGGCTCCCCATGCCTCTCCCCAAGGGTTACCAATAGATAAACTATCAGAGGTTGAAATGTCACCTGCATAGGTTCCTGCTTCAGGTGCTCTGTACAGTGCTGCACATGCCGTCAAGTTTCAATCCTTTGACAAATGCCAGGGATTGTTCGTGTCAGTGGGTTATGTCCAATACTTCAGGGGAAAGGTCCTAATAATTGAGACCCCTGCCAACCCTTCCACCTGGTCATCCAGCTAATAGAAGGGCAGTTTCACCAGAGGCTTGGCAGAAGGCAAGTTGTTCTGCTTATTGCCTTCCAAATAGCCAGAATGAATCTTCCAAGAGGCATAAGACCCCTCTAGCCCAGAGGCAACAGAGGCATGAAGGTGAGAGCAATTGCTCTATGTAGGCATAAATGTATACTTCTATATAGAGAAGGCAGCTACCCTTCTTCCATCATGTAGCCATAAGCTACACATGTTGTATAGGTAACTACTCTTCAGGAAAAAGAAAAACAGTAATTGGCAGTGTGCAATTGTTATAATTAAAAGCCACTTTGACTAGAACAAAGTTTATTCCTGTTGAAACTCAGAGAGGAAAAGGTGGCTGGGAGTTTCACCTGAGAAATGTCAGCAGGTTCCAACTTGCCTTTCTCCTGTGCTCTATTCTGACTGTCACAGGAAGCCTAAAACCCCTTTGACACTCACCACAATGATGACAGATCCTCCCTGAAGACCCTACAGCCACAAACAAATGCATTGTTCTCCTTGTCAACACACTACTGAAAGGTGATGCACAGCCGAGCTGCCATTGGCCTCATTTGTTAGTGTTAGCAAGTGTGAGGCTGAAGCTCATTATCCTGAGAAAAGCGAAAGCCAAGAACAAGTTCCTAAATCAGGCTGCAGGATCAGGGGCCTGTCAGCAAACCTCAAGTATGAATGTGTCATCCCAGATGTTGACTGAGGCCTGTCACTCCCCACCCTCCACCTCTTCCCACCTTCAGCAGCCCATCTCTAGAAAGTGCCATCATAGGCTGTTTTTGATCCAGAATATGGATATTCAGTTTTTCAGTCCAGTTTTTTTCCATCCTACATACTGCCTTCCCATGGAGCAAGGGAACCCAGTGGCTGTGACTTTGAGAAGCCCTTTGGACCTGTTACCTTCTCAAGCAGAATTGGCCGCTCCTTCCTCCTGGTTCCTGTACAGCCAGGCCTTACTCATTTCAGCATCACACACATGATGACATCTGCAGTGTGCACTGGTAGTTCACTTATGTGTCAATCACTCTTCATTAGACTTTGAACTCCTTGAAGACAGGTGCTTTGAGGACAGGTGTGGGAGTGAGGCACATGGGCTTTGGCCTGAGTTCTACCATATGCTCAAGGTCAACTATTGAGCCTTCCCAAGACCCATTGTCCCCACCTACACAATGAGGGAAAGAACTGGGGAATGTTATGGACTGAACTGTGTTCCCCCCAAATTCATATGTTGAAGTTCTAACCCTTAGTACTTCAGAATGTGACTGTATGTAGAGGTAGGGTTTCCAAAAGTTAATTAAGATTAAATGAGGTCATTAGTGTAGTGTCCTTATACGAAGAGGAGATTAGGACACAGACATGCACAGAGGGAAGCTTATGTGAAGATACAGGGAGAAGAACGTCTATAAGCCAAGAATAGAGGCTTCAGAGGAATCCAACCCCACTACCACCTTGTCTTAGCCTATTCATGCTGCTATATTTTTAAAAAATGTCATAAACCGGGTGGGTTATAAAAAACAGAAATTTATGCTGTATTGCACTGGAGGCTAGAAATCTAAGATCAGGCTGCCAACAGGGTTGGGTGAAATCCCTCTTCTGGGCAGCAGACTTCTTGTGCCCTCACATAGCAGAAAAGTTGGGGATCTCTCTTGGACCTCTTTTGAGGGCACTAATCCCAATCATGAGGGCTCCCCACTCCTGGCCTAATAGCTTCCAAAGGCCCCACCTCCCAATACCATCCCCTTAGGGGTTAGGATTTCAACATATGAATTTTGGGGGCAGGGGAGACATAAACATTCAGATGCCACATCTTGATCTTGGAATCCTAGCCTTCTGAATTAAATAATAATAATAATAATAACTTTCTATTGTTTAAGCTACCCAAACTGTAGTACTTGTATGGCAACTTAAATATTATATGATTCATAAGAAATATATATTTGGTCAGATGACCAAAATGTATTTCTCACATAGATTTATTGTTCATCCACAGTTCCTGACTCACAACTCCCAAACCCTTGGAATTTCCTAAGCAATAAGAGCAATGGGAGCATCTTTTGTTATATTTGGTGTCTTCTCCTTGTTTTTTGAACTCTTCAGAGCCATAAAAGTGAAATTGGTATATTATTATTCATAACAAGCCCCTTTACACCACAACTGGGTTTATCTTAATGAGGTGACTTTGGGAAAACACTTGGCTGGTTGCCACCACTACTCGTGAACAGAGGGTTGAAATTGTCAGTCTCATCTCCTGATTTCAATGAATAGGAGAAGGGCTGGAGGTTGAGTTCAATCACTAATGGCCAGTGATTTAATCAATTATGTCTATGTAATGAAGCTTCCATAAAAACCCAAAAGGAGGTAGTTTGGAGGGCTTCCAGGTTGGGAAACTAAAATACTTCCATGTGCCACCATGCTCCACAAAGACAGAAGCTCCTTTGTTCCAGACATCACCCTATGTGTCTTCATCTGGCTCTTGATTTGTATCTTTTAATATTCTTTGTAATAAACTAGTGATGTACTTAGTGAATGGGTTTCCTGAGTTTTGTGAGCTGCTCTAGCAAATTAATTGAACCCAAGGGGGGGGCATCGTGGGAACCTCTGATTTATAGCCAGTGGATCAGAAACACAGGTAACAAGTTGGGCTTGCAACTGGCATCTGAAGTAGGAGCAGTCTTGTGGGCATCCAATGCTGTCTATAGGTAGATAGTGTCAAAATTGAGTTAACCATAGGACACACAGCTGGTGTCCTGAGCATTGCATGGTTGTATGTGTGGAAAGAAACCCTCTTCCACATGTTAAAATTGGGTCCAGAACCCAAAATAGCAGCTGCTACCAAATTAATACAAGGAGGTCTGAGCTTGAGTTCTCTTAGCCTCTTTGAGAAGGTTCTGGAAGCTAAGGACTCTCTGGGAAAATGTGCAAACCCACAGAAGTTTACAAACCATTCAGGACCTCAGTGACCTACCTATGGATTCTTACTGTCCTAAGGCCTTCTGGAAGCTTTGTTGATGACTTGATTTTTCATGAGGTACAAAGAGAAAGGGAATGATAATGAGACATTTCTATGGAGATGAGCCTTTAGGAAGAGTTAAAATCTGAGAAGGAAGGAAGCTACTCTGACTTTAACTCACATTCCCTGAAAGTAACTTCAGTCCCTTGTTTTAGCAGGAAAAAAAAAATTAATCCTTGGGTTTTTAAAAATATCTTTGCAGACACCAGAATACCACCCTCTAGAGCATTCTCCCAACTTTTCCAGCTTTGCTTGAAAACAAATAAATGAGCCAAACTTAATGTGCTACGGTATTCAGGAAAAATTCCCTTTTCTACCCATATGTAAAGGATAAAACATTTGGCCATCTTACTTTATCTAAAGGGAAACAGTGTGTGGTGGGCAAGGAACAGAGTAACCCAGCTTCTAGGTCCAAAATGTTGTGTGTTCCATCACAGAAACTTCACGAACAACGGCGGGCTCAAACTTTAGCTAGAAAATTCCTACACTTGGCATGTTACCCTTCTTTCCACACTGGCCATCCAGCCATGGCCCACAACTTAACATCACCCCATAACTGGACATTTCTGGTTGTAAGTTTCCCTGAACACTCTCTTTCTTTCTCTTTCTCCATTTCCCCATTCTGTAAAATCAGCAGGTTGAAAAAATCTCTATGGTCCCTTCCAACCAGAAAAATTCTATGATTTTATGATTCTCTGAATCCCAGTGCTGTGGTAGCTCTAATTTCAGGCTTGTCTTTAATTCTCTGCTTTGCTTCACAGAGCAGGAGAATAGCTTATGTTGCAAAATGCATCCCAGAGAGTAGCGCCCCAGAGACCAGGAACAGGGTGAAGGCAGGCACAGCTAATGCAGAGCACAGCAGCCTGACCGGGTTGGGGAGGAGGTGGGGGCTTGTTTGTGGGTTGTAGAAAGCCTAGGCCTACAGCATATTGGCTTTGCTGATAATTACAGGGCAAGGAAAGTTGGGAGTGAAGAGATGGTGATGGACATTTTGGTTAAGAGAGCTGTTCTAGGGGGGCTTGGGTGGCTCAGCCATTAAGCAGCTGCCTTCAGCTCAGGTCATGATCGAGCCCTGCATCAGGCTGCTTCTCCCTCTCCCACCCGCCCCCCTGCTTGTGTTCCCTCTCTTGCTGTCTCTCTCTCTGTCAAATAAATAAATAATATCTTTAAAAAAAAAGAATGAATGAAAGAAAGCTGTACTAGGAGTAACTTGGCTCTGAGAGCCAAGGGTAAACTTTGAAGTGAGTTTTAGGAGATAATCTACATGTCATGTACACATTGTTTTGTTTTTTATTGTTGTTGGGTTTTTTGGTTTTTTGGCTTTTTCAATAATACTGAAAAGAAGGTTTCTTTGACATAAAATGGAAGGTCACTGACTTACCCTTACTTTTAGTGTAGCAGGTCTTCTCAGATGATCCTATCAGATGAAACCCAAGATAAGTAATGCATGATTTAAAGAACTTCTATAAGAATTAAATTAGATAAAATGGGCAAATGCAATTTGGAAGTTGCCTTATGTTAATCCAGAGAGGCAGATGTACAGAAGCAAAGCAAAACAAAAAGAACTGACTTAGATCTAGCTTTGCACTTGGCACTTATTGAGACCTTGTAACTAACCCTCATGCTTTCCCTCAGTTTAAAGCAGAAGTGAAGTTACAATTGTCATAACAATTACAGGATGAATTGGTAAAAAAAATAATAATAATAATAAATT
The DNA here is from genome assembly GCA_003697995.1 of Taxidea taxus jeffersonii. Taxonomy (NCBI): domain Eukaryota; kingdom Metazoa; phylum Chordata; class Mammalia; order Carnivora; family Mustelidae; genus Taxidea; species Taxidea taxus. Next base: position 76,914 of record ML102546.1, read on the forward strand.
TCCTTTAAAAATAGGAGGAATTACATTTTCTAGCACCTTCAGCTTTATTCTTGACTCTGGAGGATTTTCTCCTTGAACTTCCTTCTGCATGGAGTTGTTTGGGTCAAGAACATTCTGATTACCAGAACTACAGATGGCACCCTCAGATGTCAAAGTTCTGAACCAAACTCCATTGCAGCCTTTAAAATTGCCCAGCAGTCCCCAGATCAAGTCCCACATTAGGCTCCCAACTCCATGAGGAGTCTGCTTCTCCCTCTGATCTTCTCCCCTTTCATGCTCTCTCTCACTCTCTCTCTCAAACAAATAAATAAAATCTTAAAAAAAATAAAATAAAATTGTACAGTAAGGGATTGCTCACCCTGAGCCACCAGGGATTCATTTACCATTTTTTTAATGTCCCCAGAGAGCTTCAGAGAAGTGTCAAAACAAACTGATCAGTCTTTTATCAGGCTATCACAAAAATGATTTCAGTTTTAGCATTCACAATGTGTATTTTGGGTGATAGAATTATTGATGAATTTTGGGCTCATGTATATATATATTTTCTAAGTTTTAATGAGCATCTATTTTTCTTTTGAGTTATAAAGAACAATATCAAAATTGTCCCTAGCATTTGTTGAGTTAGGCCACTAGCTTGTCCAAAGATAGGTTCTTCTCTCAATTACAATTATGTCTCTTTTTTAACTGATAAGCTTTAGTGACCCTTTAATCCAAAGGAGAGTCTTTCCCTGAGGTGTCCATTTCCTTAAAGGAAGATGCCAATTGAGAGGGCCACTCACTTCCTCCAGGACCCATAATAGTTTTGTATCTCCCCTTCTTTTACAGACCCTTAACCAAAGGGTAGGAGGCTTATTTTAATGTCAAAGTAAAATCAGCAACAAAATCAGAAGTGCTTGGAGTAGGTAGAGAGTGGAATTGACTCAGGGCTGGGGTTTTGCTGGGTTAATACTATGAAGGAAGAGAGGGCAAGGGCATTGAGGGTTTATTCAAGACTAACTATAGTCATGGACTATGGAATCTAAGCTGGTAAGAATAAGAGGAGGTTATTGTGGGTGGTGGACTATAAAGAATAGTGAAAAAAGAGTACTAGGGTCAGTAATTGGCAAGCCTCATTAACCCACAGATTAACTGGAGTTAAGATGCTTAGAAGAAATGAGCAGAAATGGTAGGAAGTGGTGATCAAAGGGTGGGACAATGGAAGTCAAGATTGGGGCATAGTACTATCATTGAAAATGATAAAGACTAAGCCATGACCAAGGGAATCTGTGGCTAAAATGAAGTAGAGAGGCATCTATACCAAAAAGGATATTAAGGAACTGAGAGGCCAGAGTTTTAGATGTATTTTCATACCTTAATGTTGAAGTCACCAAGAATGAAAATGAGTAGTGAGGAAGGTAACCCACTATGGTGGGGAAGGGGTAGGGACGAAGCAGTAGCGCTGTCTTCAGGAATGAAAATGGAAACCACAGGAGCATAGTTTGTAACTGAATGGAGGATTATATGTGCTTCAAAGGGCAAGTAAAAACAAAAGCCTGGAAGTTACAAAGGTGAAAAGATGGGCAGTAGTAGTCCACCCCAAGGCTCAAGGCTCTGTTGAGAGGAAAAATCAGTTCATACTTATGAGCACAGCAGTGGTCAGTGTCCTATGGGCAGCCAGTCTTCAGTTAGAACAGGAAATTGAAGAAATCAGAGAAGAGTTTAAACATACACCAGTTCCTGATGACAAGCACACTAGGAAAGGATTTGAAGGGATTGAGAAGAATGAAAGTCTGTTAGAGGATAAATTGAGGCATATTAAATATTTTAAGAGTTTATTTGAGCAAAAATCAATTTGAATTGGACAATGCCAACGTGAAAATGATTAGGTGTGCTCCATAGACAGGAACTAAGGGAAAGATTTTATAATGAAGATGTGGAAGCAAAGCAAGGAAATGATTTGTTTGGTTATAATTTAAGCATTTGCCTTATTTGGAAAAGTCTGGTTGGCTGTTTATGACTGGTTGTTCTTAGGTTTTGTTTTCTTAACATTGAGACATTTCAGGCTTAGGTTTTGGTTTGCTCATGTGTGCTCCTAAGGCATGAAAGCTATCTCACTCTAATGGCCTCCTTGTTTAATTAAACAAGTGGGTTAGTTAATGTACAGAGCCCTATGGGATGAGAGTTTTGGTGTCAGGAGAGTCTTAGAAGTTTTGTGGACAATGAGATACAGAGGTACATTGAACAGAACTCCTGGTCCCTTATGCTCAGCTGAATACATCTTTCTTGGTGTTGATGTCTCCAGAAGACTTAAAGGAAGATATGGGACAATGTCAAGGGGTGAGAGCCTAAGCAGGAGAAAAATGCATGGCACTCTCTTGATCACTGCTATGGATTGTTTCAAAGTCTGGGTGAGGGTCATGGAGAAGACTGGTGTTCTTTGGAAGGGACCTGCCAATGGTGTAAGGGCAAAGTATTTGTGTCTTCCCCATTAAAAAAAATTAAAAAGACTCAAGAACAAGAAGCTTATATGCATGGGTATATTCGTATTCACATTTTCAAACAAATTGAAAAACATGCATCTGATTGAGGAAGCTTGCCTCATGCTTAATTTCTTAACCTTCCCACAGCAGGTAGGGGAAAACTAAAAGCCCCATATCCCAGGCAGCTAATGGCTTTTTCCTTTGTTGCACACTTTTCAGTGATTTTATTTATTCTTTGGGTTCAGAAAAGTATAAGAAATAGAAAAAGGGAGAGGTCCACAACAAAGCCCAGGTCAGCTTCAAGGGGAAATAGGACCCCTTACTGTTAGTAGAGGAGGCCCATGCATGTCCGATTCTTCCTGAAAGCCAGCCCTGTTTTTTGTTGCCTCATGGCAGACACATGAGTGATTTATTGCTTCCAATGTCTCTTAGTTTGTAATAAAGTTTTCATCAGCTCTCTTTAGCTGCTTCAACCTCTGCCCCTGCACACACAAGTATACACACACACAGACTTCACTTTGTTCTTTTTTCACATAATGTCAACTCATAAAACTTTCATCAAGTCAACCACATGGAAAAATCCCCTTGCTGAAAGAAGCATTCACTCAGGGTTGTGGAGGCAAGCCACTGGACAGAAGAGAGGAGTGGTTGACAAGGTAGGGAAGAGAAGAAAGTGTGCTGCTGGGAAGGTTTAGGTAAGGAGAAGTGAGTGTAAGCTTCCCAGGGGTGTGCCCTAGCGATGGAAGTTCTCCTCGCCTTTGCCTGCCCTGCCTGCCAACATTCACAGAAGCTGACAAATCTGTCATTACAGGAATGAGAGATAGAGTTCAAAATACATGTATTCAAAGAAGTAGAGCCTTGGACCTAATACCCAACACTGATATGAGGGTTTAGGCAAAGTCAGATCTTCCTGTGTTTCAGGCCAGCATCTTGTGAGGAGGTTGGTTTCTGCTTCTTTCTCACCCCCTAGTTTCCATTTCCAGCTCTGCTACACCCTCCCATGATCATCCCAACCACCAGACCCCATCCTGCCCCTTTCTCAGCACACTAAGTATCAGCCATTATGTACCCTAGAGCCATGTGGGAAGGAAAAGCATTGCTGGAATTGTAATGTATTTGGAGAATGAAAGGCCTGGAGCGATGAAGAATACAAGGTAAGGCAGAGTAAGATTTATGATATCATTGTGGTTTAGGATTCGCAGAAAGGTTGAGTATGACCAGCGCGAATATTTCCTGGTTCTCTTCACAAGAGGTTAATTTGACAGACACTCCCTGAATTCCTAGGGTCCAGATGAAAGCCCCATGATAAATTGGGGATTTCCAGGGATCCTGTGAAACACCTGGATATTAACCTCTTTCTTGCAGAGATCAGACAGAGACTTCAGTCTGAATTCTGATATTTCCCTCCCTTACTTATGATACTTGATAAGAACATAGAATACCTCCTGCTCTGGAGCAAATTAACTTTGTCCCAGAGCCATGTTGTAAACTGGAAAACAAGAAGCAGCAACATAGAAACAAGAGAACACTGAAGGAGACACAGCTTCATCCATGTACTTAGCAACTGGGTTCTCCCACCTTTCTCCTCAACTCCAGTACCCAAAGTCTGAGTTTCCAAAAAATAATGTGCTGGTCTGGACAAATAATGTTACTACTTTAACAGTATTTTCTCCTTTCCCTTGATTTTCAGCATTTTGAATATAATATATGGTTATTTTTGCTTGTTTTTATTTGGTATTTATCCTTCTTGGAGCTCATTGAGCTTCTTGATCTATAAAGCTTTGTCTTTTCACCAAACTGGACAAATTTTGACCATCATTTCCTCAAATATTTTTCTTTCCTTCTCCATTATCTCTCACCTCTTCTTTTGGCACCTCACTTTTGTTAGAGGTTTTGATACTGTGTTGGTTCACACACCACCAAGTTTCTGTTGAGAGGGTGATTATTTTGTTGTTGCCTGTATTTTTAACATTATTTACTTATTTATTTATTTATCTATTTATTTTGAAAGAAAGAGCATGAGTGGAGGCAGAGGGAGAGAGAGAATCTTAAGCAGACCACACACTGAGCACAGAGCCCAATGCGGGTCTTGATCTCATGACCTGAGCTGAAATCAAGAGCTGGATACTTAACTGACTGAGCCACCCAGGCATTCTTGTTTTGTTTTGTTTTGTTTTGCTCTCTTATTCAGATTGGATATTTCCTATTTCTCCATCCTTAACTCCTTAACTTTACTGACACCACCTCCAATTTGTTGTTAAGTCTCACAAGTAGACTTTTTCCTCCTAAAAAAGTGTGTATGATTTATGTATGATACATACAAAGAATATATGTTATGAATAACATTAAAGTACTAATTCACACAAACAAAATGAACGTCATGAACTGACCATGAAACTTAAGAATTAGAACATTACTAAGACTCTTGCCTCAACCTATGTGCTCTTGCCTCAACCTATGTGCTCCCAGCATCCCTGCCCTTAAGGCAAATGTTATCCTTAATTGTGTGCTGATGGTTATCTAACATTATGTTCAGTGCATCTTTATTACATATGTGTTCTCTGTACAGTATATTGTTGGCTTCTTCTTGTTTTTGAACCTTATAAAAATGGTTACAAATTATAGGTAATCTATGATTTTAACTTTTTTTTTTTTTAACTTTTCACCCTAAGATTCACCCATTGTCTTTTGTACAGCTCTAGCTTATTCATTTCTCTGGATATAATATCCTATTTAAGACAAGAAGTCAATTAATTATGATGCACATTTGGACCATCTCTAGTTATGTTGTTTTTGGGGAGGAGATATTATAATATTTTTGAAGTATGATTGAAACACACTGTTATATTACTTTCAGGTGTACAACATAATGGTTTGACAACTCTATATGAGCACTATGCTGTGCTCACCACAAGTGTAGCTACCATCTGTCCTCATACAAAACTTTAGAATTTATTCTCAACATCTGTAAATGTCATTGAGGATATATTGTTCTTATGGCCCTATAACTCATCATCTGCCTTCAGGGAGGATACAGTCCATTTAGACAAACAAGTCTTAACCATAACAGATAAGCAGCACTATGCAACAACATAAATAAATATTGACCAAGTGATATGATAATAAATGCTGAGCAGGAAGAGGTCTTAACAGACTGAGACACTTCAGGATGTCTTCCAAGAGGGAGTAAAAAATGAGCTGATCTTGAAGAAGGAGGAAAGAAAGAAATAGATTTTAAAAATGAGAATTTGGGGGGTAAGGAAATAAATGTGTGAACAAAAATAACAGTTTGATTTAGGGATAATAAGTAGACCAGTTTGGCTAAGACAGAGAGTTCAAGTAGAGAAATAAAGGGATATAATGTTGGACCAGATGGTAGAAGACCAGGACTCCAAAGCAAAGTTATTTGGATTCCAATCTCCCAGGAGCAGTAGAATTAAAATCCATTAAATTGTTACATGGTGACCTCAGCACAAGATATAATGGAAACAACCTATGGTTCTACCTTTAGCTGTGTTCTAATGTGACAACTGCAAAATACAGTGGGTGGCCTTTGGTTGATGGTGGGTCCTCTATCTGAAGGACACAGACTTCCTTAATGTCAAGTTTTGGTGGAAGAGGTGGTCTTAGAAAGCCAACAGGAATCAGTGTGAAACTACCAAGAAAAAAATGTCCTTTCCCTCAGCCTCATTCTCATTAAGTTTCTACTTCTATCTTGTTTCTAGAAGGTAGGGAAAAGATGCTCTTTCCCACAAAAGACAGGTTGGAAATGACATAAGGAGATAATCAGAGCATAAGCTCCGTAAGATCAAAGTTTTACACCTCCGTGAGTTTCAACAGCCAAGCGCTTACCCAGTGTCTGGCAACTAGTGGACAATGAACAAGTATGGACATATGTATGAAGATGAGCGGGCTAGACCATACAAGCTAATTGCACGTTATTCTAAATGCTATATCCCCCACTCCTCTTTTTTTTTATGTGTTTATTTAAAAATGTTTTGGCCTATGAGTTTAGGTTTAAGCATTAATTGAGCAGTGGTGGTGGGAGTAGATATTAGTGATAAATCCTCAAGAAGAAAATAAATCTCCAGAGTCAACAATTTTGTCAAACATAGAGTCTCTGTGTTTGCTTGCTTTAAGGAAGCTGAAAAAAATTCCTTGATAGATAATTCAAATTTAGTTTATATTTACATTAACTTTTGTGGGAATGTGTTATCATCATTTGCACAATAAAGATGAGGAGAATAAGACCTAGGGAGGTTAAATACCTCACCCAAAAACACACTGCTAGGAGCTAAAAGCCAGCATTTAAAACCACGTACATCTCAACTAGCTTACCAGTTAGAACTAAAGACTTGGGTTCACAGGCTTGGTACAGAGTCCTGTCAATGATGGAGTCTTCAAATGAAGGGAAATTCACCCTAGAGAGGGATGGAGGGAGAAATGGGCTAATGACAGAGCTCCACAATGGGGCAGATTTATAGTTAAGAATGAGACTAATATATCAAAATGCTTCTTCTTCTTGATACATCTACAATTTTAAAAAATCAAAGAGTAGAGTCTGGCTAAACAAATAAAATTTAGACCAAATTTTCTAGAATCATCTCAATTTCCAGAACCTATTATAGGTGAAACTGAGACTATAAATAGAACCTCCACTGTCATGATAATAAAATTACCATGCCCACCCTCATAAAAATTCTACATTTCCTGTTATTCCTTTCTCCTTTCCCTATTACTCCAAATTAAAATTAAGCTAAGGCTAAAACTCAGTTTAGAAAATCACTGAAGACCCAGAACTCATCCCTCCTTGATTCATCTGATTGAAATAGATCCACTGAGGGACCAGGCAACTGAATTTGGTCCTAGTTTCCTCTTAGTTAATTAACTCATGAAACAAAATTTATTGAAGACTTACTATGTCCCAAATATTTTTTTAAAGGTATGCAGGACAGAAGACATAATCCTTACCCTCAAGGAGCTCATAGTACAATTGCATGATCTAAAAAAGCGACTTAAATGTCCTTAGGCCCAATTTGTTCTTCTGTTAATCAGACAGAGCAATCCTCAGCATTTTTTAAGAAACTAAATAGTCCCATCACCGTTAAGGCAACCTGTACTGCACTGCAGAATGAAAAGCAACCTATGAGGAAATTATTTTTACCTTTTATACACTGCTTCATTTAACAGTCAATAAGCTAAACCTAAACTCTGTGGATGAATTAGGCAATTTTCTGCCAAATGCTCTGCATTCCTGTGGGACAACTAGCAGAGTAATATGAAATCACCTCCTCTTCTTTAGGATTGGGAAGTAGAAGCACAAGAAGCAGTATTGTCTTGTAGCTTCAGTAAGGAGCACAGTGTTTAAAATTTGTCTGTCAGTAACATTTGTCTGTCAGTAACAGGGATGAGTAATTCAAATAGGTGGAAGTTTATTTCTCTGTCATGTAAGAGAAGTTGGAAATAGATATGTCCAAGAGTGATATAGTAGTTCCAAAGTCATCTGGATGGAATCAAGCTCCTTCCTACTTATAGTTCCTCCAAAACCCTGGATATAATCTTTTTCCACTTGGTCTAAGACAGTTATCATGATTCCAGCCATCACATTCATTCCAGGTAACAGGGTAGACAAAGAGTTAGAAAAGCATGATTCATCTCCATGGCTAATCCACTTGCCCCTCACTGGCGAAAACAGTTGGCCATTCTTTAGCTGCAAAGGAGGTCAGGAAATGTAGTCTTTGTTAGGGGACAATGTCCCTAGCTAAAAATCAATTTTACTTTGAGAAATTAGGGAAATTAGAGTGGAAAATTAAAACAAATATTTGGAAGGCAACTAGCAGTCTCTACTCTCTACCACAGGGAGCATCAGAAAGACCATTGATAAACATTCCTTGACATCTCCTTCAGATAGGCTTCCTTTCCTGAGAGTCACCATCTTCTATCCAGGATAAACCCAATTCCTAGCCAGTGGTTCTCAGACTTTAGCAGACATCTGAGTAACCTGGAAGACTTAATAAGACACAGGCTGCTGAGACTCAGTCCCAGAGTTTCATACTCAGTAAGTCTGAAGTGGGGCCAGATAATTTGCATTTTAATAAGCTCCCAGGTGATGCTGATGCTGCTGGTCTGGAAACCATGCTTGAGAATTACCAGTCTAGACAAAATGTACAAATCGGAAACAAATGGAAAAAAGAGGGAAAGCAAGAAATAATGAATATTAACTATGGAGTAAGCAATAGAAAGGAGAAGTGAAAAATAATAAGAACGGTAAGCCATGAAGATGGGAACACTTTGTGTCAGCACCTCTAACCTACCTAGTGAGCCTCAGAAGGGATCTAGTATTCCAGGACGTTCAAGCACATAATAACCCAGATGCTGTTGCTCAAGAGGTCTTGGATGTAATTGTGCCCTGACCTGTTCAAGTTGCCTATTTTAGCAGAGGCAACACTTTACTGCCCCCAATTGTTGAAATCTGATTTCTTCTTTATTTCTGATACATCATCTTCAGCCCTGTTGGATCTGTGGGCCTATGACCTTCCTGAGACATTAGACTCAAGTCTCTCCTGGAAGGGTAGAATGCTAACACTGAAACAACCATCATCAGCTTCCCCCCTCCCACAGTCTCATGAAACCAGTGACCTGAGAGCTCCTAATCTCCTTGTCATCTCTCTAGAGCCTCCTAACTATGACCATTTCCATTTGAGAGGTTGCCAGGGTTACTAAGTCAGAAATTTCTAGCTACTCAGGAAGGACAACAACTTTTTCTGGTGGGTGGGGCATCTTACATCATCACTGGGGACTGTTTTTTTTTTTTTACTCATTTTGCATATTTTCTTCCCCAGAATATAATTTTACTCATGGCTACATACACATACACATGATGAGATCTTACTTTGCATCTGCTATTTTCATACTATAGTTATTTACATATCCTCTCTCCTCCAGCCAGTGTGAGCCCCTGAAGCCTCAGAATAGTGTCTAACATCTAGGCAATCTGTTAGGTGTTGAATATTTGACACTGAGCCTGGGTTTTTCTGCATGCTGTTCGTCAATGGGGCTTTCAGGTTCTCTGCTGGCTGCCCTTTTAGAAGCTTCAGGCTATAATTCCACACGTGAGCACAACCAGTTTGTGGTCTCATTCATCCCCTCCCTCATCTGAGAAAAGATAGTGCTCAAAACCCTGAGCATAGGTGAGCCTGGAAGGCTCAGTCAGTTAACAACCAACTCTTGATTTCAGTTCAGGACATGATCTCCGGATCATGAGATCCAGCTCCACATCAGGCTTTGTGCTCAGCGGCAAGTCTACTTGAGATTCTCTCTCCCTCTCTCCCAGCCCCTCCCACTTGTGCTCACTTGCTCTCTCTATCTCTCTCTCTCTTTCTCAAATAACTAAATAAGTCTTAAAACAAACAAACAAAACACTGGGCATCCAACTTCTGAAAGAGTGCCACACCCTCATGTAGGACTTTGGCAGGGACAGACAGAGTTAAGAAGAGCAGAATGTAAATTTCTAAAGATTTTCTGTATAAGAGAAAGAAAAAGTGTCTGCCTACTACCAAAGGGACCCCAAAGGCAGCAGCAGCAATCCAAGGATTAATCCTGACCCATTGGGTCAGTGACTGTTCCCTGAGAAGTTGGTTTGTGCAGTCATTCTTTGCATGAGTATGTATGTCTGCATGTGTGTGTTGCAAATAGAATACAGAATTAGATCCACCAGCTTGATTCCCTCTGTGACTGATCTTGTTTTGAACCATCAGCAAACTCATCGTGCCACCACATTGAAAAAACCCTAGAAATGATTTATTGAGAGAACTTTTAGTGAGGTATAGGGAGTCAGGAAAGGATTAATACTCTTAAAAAGTTGCTTCTTCCTTATTCTTCTCTGTTACTCTATTTGGCATTAGAAACCTGAAGCTCAGCCAGAAAGCAAAAACATATGAGGTTTTAAAGTCACTCATACCTCGGGTGCCAGGCTGTCTATGGAAAATAAAATATCTGTTGGAAATACTTGATGGGCCCTAAGAAGATAGTTCCCTGAGCTCTGCTCATCTGCTCTAATCAGCTGCATTTTTTTTTTTTAGTCTCATTTAACTTTTCTTGCCACAGGGATAAAATGAGTGAGAACAATAAAAAGCAAAGGAGTGATGAAGGGATAGAAGAAATTAAGGAGCTCCTAAGTGAATAGGTAATTTGATTCACTGTTTACATTGCTGGTAGAGATATTTAGACAGTTGACCTGTGGATGACCCTTTAAATTGAGATTTCAGAGAAAATTTTAAAACCAAATAAACTTGAGAGTACTGAAGACTACTCTGTAGACTCTAAACTAATCCAGGTGGTCAGACTAGGAAGGGCTGGACAAGGGGTCATTACTGGGGAGGGATCTGAAAAGACAGTTTTCCTTCTACCTACTCAGAAGCTATTTGTCATGAGGCGTCAAGAATTTATTGCAGTCTGTTATGTGCAAAGCGTTATGTTGGGCAATTAAAATATAGCTGGGAGAAGGTATAGAGCACCCAGAAAAATATTATATGTTCCAGGCACACACAACAATAATATAAAATGTTGGAGGGGGAGAAATAAACACAAGATGTGGTATTCTAGAAAGATTTCACATAGTAGGTGAGATTCTGTTAGGATCTTGTGTGATATGTGAAACTTGAATAAGCAGAAGTGAGGTGGTTGTTTTTCCAGGAAAAGGAAAAGGCATGAGATTAGGTAAGAGAAGAGAGAAGGCAGTAGAGATTACTGTGTTAATAGCTGCTTAGCAAAGTAATGAGCAGAATTCCATGGAGAATTTTTGCCAAAGACAGCAATGTAAATGAAGGTTCACAAAACCCCCTCTTATATACTGCCCCAAACACCCAAAAAGAAGCAAAGTAGGGAAAAATGCTTTATTAATTGTTGCACTGAGGAAATGATCCCTACTTTTTATTATGAAGCCCTGAGAAATATGTGTTAGATACAATCACCAGAGGCTGACAACTCACCTCCTCTCCCCAAGAGATCTATGACGTGTTGTAGGAAGATGAAGAAATTCTATATAATAATTTTTTAAAGACTCTAATCCCCAATTTATTAAAACAAAGATTGAACTGGCCATAGTTTAAAAAAAAAAAAGCAAACACCCTGCTCTGATTTTCTTTTCTGACTGAGGTCAAATGTATCCTGTAAGCCCAACAATTAGGTTAGAAAATTGCAGTCATGCCACATGTTTTTCTCTCTAACATGACTCCTAGGCTAACTCTGCAACATAGACAAACCTTCCTAATATGGGGACACACACAGTTTGAAGCAGAAACAACTGCAGACTAAATTTGCACACCAAACTCTTTAGCTGCCCATGGCTTGATTTCCTCTCCCACAGACTACTGAACAGCCGAATCTAACATTTCAATCCATCCTATAGGACCTCAGATAAAATTTAACAGGAAAATCAAAATGGTGTGCAACTGAACTGAAAACAGAAACAAGAAAAATTCACTTTAGATGGGCAAATAGCAAGGCCAGAAAGAGTTTCATGATGTTAACAAAGGACAACCAGGAAAGCAAATCAAACAAGCAAACACATGTAAGACCCATGCAAAAATCCTGCAGTGATAAATGCACATCGCCAAAATGAAACCGAATAGAAGTCATAAACTTTAAATGAAATAGATCCTCCAGAATAAAATTTAATAAGATGTAAGAAAAATATAGTCTGTATCACATGTTCAAAGAAATTAAAGAAAATAAACTATGTAACAAATTAAAAGACAGGGATAATCAACAACCTGAGCTTTTTAAAGAGAAAGTTACTAGAAATAATAACATGTAATATGATAATGTCATTGCATTTAAATGGCATAAGATCCAGGAAAGGTGAGAATTAATAAAATAGCAATGCAATCAGGGATATGGAGTGAAAGCCTGCTAAAAACAAACAAATATACAAATAAAAGCACCCTCAAGTATAGAGGAAAATCATAAAACACTAAAAAATCTAGTAAGCGGGGAGGAGTCAAGATGGCGGAGAAGTAGGAGGCTGAGACGACATCAGCCAGCAGGAGATCAGCTAGATAGCCTATCAAACCATTCCGAACACCTACAAATCCAACAGGAGATCGAAGAGAAGAAAAACAACAATTCTAGGAACAGAAAATCGACCACTTTCTGAAAGGTAGGACCAGCAGAGAAGTGAATCCAACACGACGGGAAGATAGACCCCAGGGGGAGGGGCCGGCTCCCGGCAAGCGGCGGAGCACAAAATCAGAACTTTTAAAAGTCGGCTCCACGGAGGGACATCGCTCCAGAGGCTAAACTGGGGTGAAGACCTCGTGGGGACAGCGTGGACTCAGGTCCCACGGGGTCACAGAAGGATCGGGGGTGTCTGAGTGTCGCAGAGCTCACAGGTATTAGAGCGGGGAAGTCGGCTGCGGAAACAGAGCCGAGATTTCCTAGTGGTCTGTGACGCGGACCGGTGCTCTGTGCGAGGGGTCCCCACAAGATCCGGGGAGACTCCGACCCGGGAGAGCTCAGGGATCTACGGGGTCCGGAGACTCCAGGTGGGACTCTGCCAGAGACAGAGATGCTTGGTCACAGGCTGGGTGAGCTCGGAGCACTCCCAGAAGCCAGTGAGACGGGACTGCTTAGGCACGATTTTCTCTGAGCGCGGTCTGCAGGCGCGCGCGGTCTGCGGGTGCGCGCAGTGTCGGCGGGCCTGCGGGGTCTGCGGGCCTGCGGTGTCTGCTGGCGCGTGGTGTCTGCGAGCGGACGCGCGCGCGCACTCTCCGGCGCAAACGTGGGCGAGGGAGTCTGGAGGGATTAAACGCTTTTCCCTGAAGGCGCGCTGAAGACTGGGGCCCCTAGCCCTCGGCTCCTCTGAACCGGAGATTGGGAGGCCGCCATTGTCATTCCCGTCCTCCAGAACTCTACAGAAAGCGCGATAAGGGAACAAAAGCTCCTGAAAGCAAACCTGAGAGGATTACTTAGCCCGGCCCTTGGTAAGGGCGGTGCAACTCCGCCTCGGGCAAAGACACCTGAGAATCACTACAACAGGCCCCTCCCCCAGAAGACCAAAGAATTACAGCCAAGACCAAGTTCACTTAACAAGGAGAACAGCGGATTCCTATCTAGACAAAATGACAAGGCGGAAAAACTCACCACAAAAAAAAGAGCAGGAGACAGGACCGAAGGCTAGGGACATAATCAATACAGACATTGGTAATATGTCAGATCTGGAATTCAGGATGACGATTCTCAAGGTTCTAGCCGGGCTCGAAAAAGGCATGGAAGATATTAGAGAAACCCTGTCAGGAGAAATAAAAACCCTTTCTGGAGAAATAAAAGAAATAAAGCCTAATCAAGTTGAAATAAAAAAAGCTATTAATGAGGTGCAATAAAAAATGGAGGCTCTTACTGCTAGGATAAATGAGGCAGAAGACAGAATTAGTGATATAGAAGACCAAATGGCAGGGAATAATGAAGCAGACCAAAAGAGAGACAATCAACTACTGGACCACGAGGGGAGAATTCGAGAGATAAGTGATGCCATAAGACGAAACAACATTAGAATAATTGGGATTCCAGAAGAAGAAGAAAGAGAAATAGGAGCAGAAGGTATACTGGAGAGGATTATTGTAGAGAATTTCCCTAATATAGCAAGGGGAACAAGCATCAAAATCCAGGAAGCCCAGAGAATACCTCTCAAACTCAATAGGAACCGACCCACACCCCGCCATCTAATAGTAAAATTTACAAGTCTTAGCGACAAAGAGAAAATCCTGAAAGCAGCACGGGACAAGAAGTCTGTAACGTACAATGGTAAAAATATTAGATTGGCAGGAGACTTATCCACAGAGACCTGGCAGGCCAGAAAGAACTGGCATGATATATTCAGAGCACTAAACGAGAAAAACATGCAGCCAAGAATACTTTATCCAGCTAGGTTATCATAGAAAATAGAAGGAGAGATTAAAAGCTTCCAGGACAAACAAAAACTGAAAGAGTTTGTAAACACCAAACCAGCTCTACAGGAAATATTGAAAGGGGTCCTCTAAGCAAAGAGAGACCCTAAAAGTATTACCAGAAAGGAACAGAGACATTATACAGTAACAATCACCATACAGGCAATACAATGGCACTAAACTCATATCTCTCAATAGTTACCCTGAATGTAAATGGGCTAAATGCCCCAATCAAAAGACACAGGGTTTCAGAATGGATAAAAAAACAAAACCCATCCATATGCTGCCTACAAGAAACTCATCTTAGACCTGAAGACACCTCCAGATTGAAAGTGAGGGGGTGGAAAACAATTTACCATGCTAATGGACAACAGAAGAAAGCTGGGGTGGCAATCCTTATATCAGATCAATTAGATTTTAAACCAAAGACTATAATAAGAGATGAGGAAGGACACTTCATCATACTCAAAGGGTCTGTCCAACAAGAAGATCTAACAATTTTAAATATCTATGCCCCTAACATGGGAGCAGCCAACTATATAAACCAATTAATAACAAAATCAAAGAAACACATTGACAAGAATACAATAATAGT